>JARHVA010011418.1:57500-59912 GCA_037957365.1 Torreya grandis | reverse complement strand
AAGGGTTTAGAGAAAATATGCAACCTTAACCCTAAAGGTCTATTTTTATGGGTTTATTCTCTATATAATTTTAAAAATAACTATATTAACCCTATTTATTATGACTAAGTCCTTATGAAACATTCATATCTCATGATCAAAATCAAAATTGTACTTTTTGTCCATAGTTTGTGGGTAGGCCTATAGCTTCTCTTCAAGGATTAAAAATCTATTAGAGATCAAGAATGGGTGTCCCTTGGATTATTTTATCCATAAAAATAATTTTTTAAAATTAAAGGATTTATTTAAGTCTTCCCACATCTCAAATATATTTCCAAGCACCAATCTTCCTTCAGACTGCCATTTTTCTTCATACTTTATGTGCAGGCCTATAACATGGTCATAAAATTCTTATTTGCAACCTATAAAAAAAAATTAAAATATAGTTCAAATAGCTTTTATAATACCATTTATGAATCTATAGGGTAGGCCTATAGCTTCTCTTCAAGGATTAAAACTCTATTAGAGATCAAGAATGGGTGTCCATTGGATTATTTTATCCATAAAAATAATTTTTCAAAATTAACGGATTTATTTAAGTCTTCCCACATCTCAAATATATTTCCAAGCACCAATCTTCCTTCAGACTACCATTTTTCTTCACACTTTGTGTGCAGGCCTATAACATGGTCTTAAAATTCTTATTTGCAACCTATAAAAAAAAAGTAAAATATGGTTAAAAACTTTTATAATACAATTTATGAAACATAATATCTCATATTTAATTAATATTGAACCAATATTCTCCATTGGTTTCTTCAAGGTAGGATTTTCATAGCCATAATAACCATTTCATCTCTTATAGGCCTAAATAGGTTCTTCCTCACTTGTAGGAAAAAAATTGATTATACATTTAATTTTAAGGTATATTTAAGGATATTATAATCTTATATACTTTATTACATGTTCCAAACACCTTGTTTAGTCTTTCAATCCTTAGATTTAGTAAAAAAAGGTTTATTTTTCTTCCATGCTCTAGGTGCTAGCCTATAGGTTGATATAAAGATTCAAAATCTCATTATATTCATGTCTATAAATATTGGTATTAGATTTTTTATGACTTAGGTATAATAAATTCATGATTACATATGCCTTATAACCTCTCCACTTTCAATAATGATCACCCAACCTCATGCTTTCACTCAAAAACTATAGCACATAGCTGAAGATGTTGATTCTACACTTGAAAATAGTATTAATGAATAATAAAATATTCAAAAGGCTCAAAAATCCTCTTTTGAAGGTTTATTAATGTATTAGGACCCTTAACATGACCTAGATATTCTTCATGGAAACACAAAACATTCTACAATTTGAGCATGATACCATGTAACTTCTCAATCTCACACTTATATGCCTATAAATTCACTTTTCATCTCTCCATGCTTGTAAACCTAGTTAATAATTATTTAAAAGGGTCTATTAGACTATGATAAATCTCTCACAACTTTCCATTTTTACTAGTGATCTCATTAATACAATAACGTAAACTGAGCTAAAGGGGTTTTAAAAGGGCTTTAGTGCACTTTTCTTATTATCAAATGTGAAAATAGTATAGCTCCTAAAACCTTGAACCAATACATGTAATTTTATGTTAATATGGACCCCTATATTCACCTAATATATTTTAACCCAACTCACCTTCTTGTTCATGAACCATTGTTAAGAAATGATCTCTCTCGAGCTTGCTCAAGACCTAAGGAAGAACTTGAGATTTTTTCTACTTGTTTTGGCGCTTATAAATCCTATAAAATTTTTATTTGGTTATTAATATCATGGAAATTGTTCCAAATAATCTTATAATCTATTTACATCTTTAAATTTTTTAAATAAGCCTTCTCTTTACCTTTATTAGATTACATTTTTGCTCCTACGAGCCTTCTACACTATGATCTTATGTTGTAACTTGTTATAGAAGCCAAATGGAAGTATTCTTTCCATCCTAACCAACACTTCATACTATGACATAAATAAGATGAATCAAGGAGTAAAATATGTTTCAAATTTGGCATATGTTATAAATTAACATTTTCCACATTTTAAATCTTGTACATACCCTATGAAGCATGAAATCACCCTCCATAAGTTCCACATAGCCTCAAATGAATTTTCTTTGGATGGTGTAACTACTCATTATCAATAATATTTAGTTAAGTAACTTTATAATTGAAGAAAATTAAACTTTAAATATCTTAGAGTTACCTTAACATTTCAAAATTTACCTTAACCTATGCTAAACCCCTTGGATATGACCATATTGAGTGACCTGATTACATGATTAAGTGCTTTGGCTCACTTCATACCATGACATAAATAATATGAATCAAGGAGTAAAATATGTTTCAAATTTGGCATATGTTATAAATTAATATT
>JARHVA010011418.1:0-52500 GCA_037957365.1 Torreya grandis | reverse complement strand
CACACACATACATACACACACACTCAATATATATATATATATATATATATATATATATATATATATATGCATGTGTGTGTGTGTGTGTGTTTTTGTGTATTTATATGTGTGTGTTTTCACACACACACACACACACACACACACACACACACACACACACACACACACACACACACACACACACACACACACACACACGCGCGCGCGCGCGCGTATATTTCACTTTGTATACATAGTAAAAACTTTAAATTGGTATTATTTTACACCATTACATTTAAAATATATACATATACATATACATATATATCTCTCTCTGTATGTGTGTGTGTGTGTTTACACACACACACACATGTATATTTCACTTTTTATACATAATAAAAAATTTAAATTGGTATTATTTACACCATTAAATTTAATATATATATATATATATATATATATGTATGTATGTATGTATGTATGTATGTATATATACATATATCTATGTGTGTGTGTACAAACACACATATATGTATATGTATATATATATTTTAAATGTAATGGTGTAAAATAATACCAATTTAAAGTTTTTATTACATATACAAAGTGAAATAAGTGGGTAAGACAAAGGAATTAAATTCATAGATTTGGTATGCTACCAAATTAATATCTATAAAAGAGGAAGTTTTTTCCTATAAGGATAATTAGAAAGCATTGTCATTCCATTTATGAATCAGATAATTTTTTTGAAGTTCTAGAATATCAAGCCAGTATATCTCAATATCATGTTTGGGGTGGAGTTGTGATAAAAAAATTAAATTCATCATGTTTTTTGGATTAATGATGAAGAGTGTCATCATTTGAAGGATCATCATTTAAGATCATGTAATTATCAAAATTTATGTGGTTAATGTGTCATGGATGGTATGATATTTTCATGTTTCCTAGTTTAAAATATATATCTATTTGTGCGATTTTATTAATAAAGTAACAAACACACACACATACATACACACACACTCATTATATATATATATATATATATATATATGCATGTGTGTGTTTTTTTTGTGTATCTATATGTGTGTGTTTTTACACACACACACACACACACACACACACACACACACACACACACACACACACATATATTTCACTTTGTATACATAGTAAAAACTTTCAATTGGTATTATTTTACACCATTACATTTAAAATATATACATATACATATACATATATCTCTCTCTTTGTATGTGTGTGTGTGTGTTTACACACACACACACATGTATATTTCACTTTTTATACATAATGAAAAATTTAAATATATATTTTAAACTATTAATTTCACATACCATAATACACCTATATATTTTTGAATTGGAGAATAATAAAAATTAGAAAATAAGTGGGATTTATCCATGTTTTATACAAAAGAGTATGAACTTTTCCAAGAGCACCATTGATTAAGCCACCCTCTATGCATAAATTGGTAGTGAACAGAAATTATTGTCCTTTGTACATAATAATTATTTCCTCTAATTGGTCATCATAATGATCTCCAATAAATTTTACCCCTTTTATTTTCATAGTATGCTCTACATTACCATGTGCAATCAACACATTAAATAAATTTAACAAATATTTATTATATATTGTATTTAGACTATTTATTGCACATAATTGTGTTCTAGAATGAAATAAAAAAACTCATCCTAAAGGCAAAGATGCATTTTTTTAATATATTAAAAAATTATAATATCTAATTCTTAGTTCATCATTTCAAATATTTAATAATATATTTTAAAAATCCATTTGGCATGGATCAAAACCTTGTTGACAAAAAAATGTGTTTAATGTGATAATAGTGATAAAGCTTCTCCAAAGGGTCAAACCATAAATGTTTTAATATACAAAGATAAACTTGTATTAGATGAAATTGGCCCATGTAACTAATGAGAATGATAATTATTTTTTCAAACCATTATAACTTATGCTTTAGGGAATCTTCATGTAGACATTGGTTAATATTTAATAAAAGTTTGGCCCTATGAAACTCATTTCATTAATTAGAATGTATTGAATACATTTCAAAGATTATTACATAACTTAAAGGGGTTTCCCTTAAGGTGATTTAATTTAATTTTTAGGTATACAAATGCATTAATGTATTATTGAAGTAATAATGTTAAATATTATAATGATAGTTGGGGTAAGCAATAGTAATGGCTTGATTTGCTCATGATCTTAGTATATGTTTGATTTTATGAATAAAGTATGATTTTCATACATCTTAACTTAAACAATTTAGACAAAATGAAATTAGTGGTTAAGACAATGGAATTATCATCTTAAATGAAATTGTTTTTTTGAATGCAATGGTTTAAAATAATACAAATTTAAATTTTTATTATTTATACAAAGGGAAAGAAGGGGATAAGACAAAGGAATTAAATTTAAAGATTAGGTATTATACCCAGTTAATATCTATAAATGAGGAATTTTTTTCCTATAGGGAAAATTAAAAATCACTATCATTCCATTATATGGATATCAAAATCTTGGTGGCCTATAATATCAAGCTAATTTATCTCAATATCATGGTTCAAGTGGAGTTGTGATAACAATTAAAACTTATAATTTTTTTTGGATTAGTGACAAATAATGTTATATTTTTAAGTATCATCATTTAATTTTGTTTCATTCTTATAATTTATATGGTTAATTTTCCATAGATGGTAGGAATTTTCATCGTTCCAAGTTTGTAATGATTTATGTTATGGATAGGTCAATGCCTATAATGATGTTCTAGAATGTTCTTGACAAATTATATCAATACAATTAAAATATTTATAAGTATTAAAATATATTTATCAAATCATAAAATTCCAATGGTATATATGAAAATTTTCTTCTAATTTTCTTTTTCGATTTATCAACATGTTAATAATTTCCATAAGACTAAACACTTGTTGTTTCTATATGTGATAGTGATTATATTAATTCCATTCCATTTATACATAAAGGAAGGTTGAATTTCCAATCAAATAAAAATTAAAATGGGATAAAATGGTGTATGTGTGTGTACAATATGAAAATATGTCACTCTCAAGCTATGGAAATAATAAATGATTGTATATAGAGTTTTTTATTTACTATAAATTGCATTAAAGAGGTGAAAAAAAATAAAGATAGAGGAGAATATTTTCAAATATTAAAATGATGCTTGAATTATTACATAAATTAAAAAATAAATAAATAAATTGAGTATAATAGAAATAAAAAAGTGATTCATTTAGGAGAGGAGAATTGGTGACATGGAATGCAACCTTTACTTTTCTTATTTTTGATCTAAACATATGCATAGCCTTTTATTCTTGTATATTTTTGAAAAAATAAGGGAAGAGAGATGAAAATGTCTTTCCAAGAACATATTGTTAAGATTTTAGTAAAAATAAATGATTGACACTCAGTGTTGCCAGAGTCAATTATTACTTTCTGTAATGTTCAACCATGTGACTTATATATTGTTAGAGACCAAACCATTTTTAATGGAAGTTGTTATTGGATTTAATAAGAAATAGGTGTGATGAAAAAATATTTTTGATGATTCACATCCCATACTAAACCTATATATTTTTGAATGAGATAACAACAAAACTAGGATAATCAGGGAGATTTATCTATGTTTTATACAAAAGAGTATGAATTTTCTTAAGAGAACCATTGACTAACCAACCTGTATGCATAAATTGGCAATGAACATAAGTTATTGTCCTTTTCACAAAATATTTTATTCATTTAATTTATCATTACCATGATCTCCAATACATCTTTTTTTCCCACTTTCTTTTTGGTCTAGTCTACATTACTATGTGCAATCAACACATTAAATAATATTATGATATATTTATTATGTATTATGTCCAAAATATTTATTTCATAATTATGTTCTAGAATTAAATTAAAAAAATCATCCTTTAGGCAAACATGCATTTATTTGATATATTAAAAAATTATAATCTCTAACTCTTCATTCATCATTTCAAATATTTAATAATATATTTCAAAAATATAGTTGGCATGGATCAAAACTTTGTAGACAAAAAAATGTGTCTAATGTGATGGAATTGATAAAGATTATCCAAAGGGTCAAACCACACCATGTTTCAACATACATAGATATGCTTTGTATTGGAGGAAATTAGCCCATGTCACTAATCAAAATTTTAGATTTTTTTGGTAGACTATTATAATTATATTTTAAGAAATCCTCATGCAGATGTTGGTTAATATGTAATGACAATTTTGGATTTATGAAACACATTTCATCAATTATAATATAGTGAATACATTTCAAATATTCTGCATAATTGAAGTGTTTAACCTTATAGTAATTTCATTTCATTTGTAGGTATGCAAAGGTAAGAATGTATTATTGAATTATTAATGTTATATGTTGTAATTCTAGTTGGGTAAGTAATAGTAACAATTTGAGTTTCTCATGATTTAATTACATGTTTGATAATATAGTGAATACATTTCAAATATTCTTGCATAATTGAATTTTTTAACCTTATAGTAATTTCATTTCATTTGTAGGTATGTAAAGGTAAGAATGTATTATTGAATTATTAATGTTATATGTTGTAATTTTAGTTGGGTAAGTAATAGTAAGAGTTTGAGTTGCTCATTGTTTAAGTACATGTTTGATATTATTAATAAACTATAATTTTTAGAAATATTATATGAAATCATTTTGTATACAAGGGGAAATAAGTGGATAAGACAAAGGACTTATCATCTTGAATGAAATCATTATATATTTTTAAAATGCAATGGTGTAAAATAATACCAATTTCAAGGCTTTATTATGTATATAAAGGGAAAGAAAGGGATAAGACAAATGAATTAAATTCAAAGATTTGGTATGTTTCCATAATAATATATATAATATAGGAATTGTTTTATTATATAGACCAATTAAAAATCATTGTCATTCTATTTATGATGGATATTAAAATCTTGATGGCATAGAATATTGAGCAAATCTATCTCAATATCATTATTGAGGTGGATTTGTGATAAAAAAAATGAAGCTTATCAAGTTGTTTAAATTAATGAAGAATAATTCCATCATTTGATGTATAATCATTTATTATTTCATTCTCAAAAGTTATGTGGTTAATATGCCATGGATGGTAGGAATTATGCTTGTTTCCTACCTTTTAATGATTTATGTTATGAGGAGGCTAATCTATACAATGATGTTCTATAATGGTTTGGAAAAAGTATCTCAATCAAATAAAAATATTCATAAGTATTCAAATGTTTTGATGAAATCACAAAATACCAACCATATATACAAAAAATTTCTTATAATTATCTTTTTCCATTTATCAACGAGATAATAATTTTGTTTAGACCAAACCCTTATTTCTATATGCAATAGTGATTATAATAATGTCATTCAATGATGAATCAATTAAGGTTGAATTTTTAATCAAATATAAATTCAAGGGAGAAAAAAGGGAAAATGTGGGGGTACAAGGGGGCAACATGTCACTATTGTCACATGATTGCATATGGAGTTTTTTATTTACTAGCAATTGCATCGAGGAGGTGCAATCAAAACACTGATGGAGGAAAATAACCTCAAATATTAAAATAATGCTCGATTATTATATAAATTAAAAAAATAGAAAATAATAAGAGGAATATAATATAAATAAAAAGTGATGAATTTAGGAGAGGAGAACTTGTGGCATGGAATGCAACCTTTAATTTTTTTATTTTTATTTAAACATATACATAGTTTTTATTCTTTCATATGTTTGAGAAAATAAAGGAATAAAGATGTAAATGCCTTGCAAGGAATATATTATTAATAATTTAGTAAAAATCAATGATTGACACTCAATTTTGTGAAAGTCAATTGTTAATTTTTTTAATGTTAATCCATGTGACTTATTTATTGTTATAACCCAAACCATTTTTAATGGAAGTTGTTATTGGTTTCCAAAATAAATATGTGGAATAAAATCATTTTTTGGATGATTCAAATCCCATACTAAACTTATATATTTTAGAATTGGACAATGATAAAACTAGGAAAACCAAGGAGATTTATCCATGTTCTATACAAAAGATTATGAATTTTCCTCTAAGCATAAATTGGTAGTGAGCATAAATTATTGTCCTTTACACACAATAATTTTATCCTCTACTAAATCATCACCATTATCTCCAAACATTTGTTTTCTCCTCTAATTTTTTTGATATGTGTATACATATAATAATTTCAAACTTTTATCACTTATTGACACTTTGTATCCTTTAGAACTCTATCGAGTCTCAATATCTTTGAGTGCACACCCTAAGGGGTGCACTATGAAAGGGGTGGCTAAACCATTGGTGCTTTGTAGGATTTTTGTCCCTTTTAACACTTTTTATATACACACTTATCTCCTAAAAATCTTATCCCTAAGCTTGTTCTTCTTTATTGTACTCTATCCAGTCATTTCCCACATTTTATCCTTCTTTTCCTCACCTTAATCCCCTTTTATCAATCAATTGTACAAGGTCAACTAGGTCAACCCCATACAGTTTTGGGTGATTTTCACTTAGGAACTAGTTTGGCTCTTGGCCAACCTATATCATGACCTAATGAATAATTGTCCTAAATTATGCTAGGTTAACTAGGTTGACCCTATCGACCAAGATTTTTGAAGGGTTTAGGGTCAAATCTACCTATATATATAATTTAATTTTTTCATTATTTATAGAAGAGAAGAAGAAATAAGATATATTGCACATCTACTTATCCAACATTCTACTTGAGGAGAAAGTTTAAGGTTTCATAAATTCTTTGGAGATATGGATCTTATCTTGTGGAGAATTATTTTGGATGAATTGATAGGTTGTGTAGCCTAGAGATAATTTATCTTTGTCATCCTTACATACCACAACAACCTCTTGCAAAACATCTTGGCCAAGGGAGAGATTGAGGTTGGGCAAGTTTGTCTTCAAAGGTATGTATTCCTAACTTTGTGCTTCCTTTTTAAGAGTATATAGATATGAATTTGTACATATATTCCATGAATTAGGATTCCATATAAATTGATGTGGGTATATGTATCTTATGCATGTTTACTTTTACTATTTCTAACCCTTTCTTTATGTCACAAGCTTTGGTGAGAACTAGATTAGATTTGTTTTACTTGTTATTAATTTAATGAGATATCAAAACATATGAATACCTTATGGTTATTACATGATTATGGTTGAATAGAGGCTTTGGAACCCTCCCAAGCATAGTGTATTATGGTAAGAAATCCCATAAATGGGTCTATCATATCCCCATATTGGTCATGTTCCCGCTTAACAAATGTGTCCCCAATCGGAAGTGTATGATATGATATATCTTCTCCAAGTTAGGATTGATTTATAAACATGATTCATGTTTTATTTCATACATTCTAGTGAACCCAACCTGAATCTAACCCTTAGGAGTTTTATTTCACATTTTTCATTATTTTATCATTTTATTTCTATATATTTGTAATATTAGGTCGATAGTGTCAACATAGTTCTAACTTTGGTTCACAAGTTTAACACAAAATCACATTAATATGAATCCATTTTGCTTGTACATGTTTTCTAGACTTCAGTTTAGACTACTAGGTCAACCCAATCAACCCTATACATTTTTAGGCATCTAGTCTAGTATACTAGGTTGACCCAATCAACCTTATACATTTTCAAGTTTTCGAAAAACAAGATCTACAAAGCTAGGTTGACCTAATTGAAAAAGTTAGAAAAATTTACAACTATAAAGTAGGGTAATTCAATATCAATATTATTTTCATTTTTATCCTCCAACCCACCAAAGTTTTTTTATCCTTCTTTATCATTTTTAGCATTTATCATAGTTTTGTTTTCATAGTTTGTAGTATTTAAAATTTCCCCTATATAGTCAACTAGGTGGACCCTACTGATGTAATTCTATATTCAATGTTTTCTCTATAAATCTAGGTTGAATCTATCCATGTAATTCATTTTAAAACCCTTGCTTTCATAGTACATAGGTGACACTATCGACCCTATTTTGTATTCTCTACATACACTATCGATTGAGTTGACACTATACTATGTTTAAAAGTTGGAATTAACCTTTATATTCTAGTAATTCGCTCACACTTTCATTTAATTTTTCTTGTATTCTTAGAATAGATTACATAGTCTAATTAGGTGGTTTTTAATACACCATGTAATTACACTATTTTCTATTTTATGCACACACTACCAAATCAAAAAGTCTCAAAAAATCATTTTAAAAATTGTATACCTAAGGCCTACCTACTTAGATTTCATCACTAAGGGGGAAGCCAACTTGGTTTTTTGGCCAAGCATAAATATGTGGTTAATGATATATTTTGGATAATCACTTAACACCTTTATCGTTATGGTGTATGAAGTGAGGGGGTAGGCCCCAATACCAAGCCATTACCATTGCCAATACATATCCCTCACAGCCTAAACATTGTAAAAGCATCTTTATATTGCTTTCTAGTTCCTTGTTTATAGCCAACTTCTTATCACATGTGATTTCTAACTTCTTATCACATCTACAATCACACTCTAATAATCTTAAAAACATTTATAATGACCACTTAGTTAGCTTTTACTTTCTAAGTTGATTACTTTCTCTTTACTCAATTATATGTTGTATTGTAAAAACTTGCATTAGCTAGTGTTGGTGTAAGGTTTTATGTTATGTGCCTCAATAAGCTCAATCTCATTGAATAAATTAATTGTGTGTTTCATTTCTTTCTTTTTTTCAAAATTACTTGAAAATGTTTCCTATTTTAGTACATAATCATTCTTTGTGACATAGTCTCTTATAGATTGTCTATTTTTCCCTACCTACTATACTAGGTCAATCTTGTTGACTCCATACACATTTTAGGCCTCTAAACTAGGTTAACCCTATTGACTCTATAATTTTTAGCCTCTATTTTATGTACTATAACAAACCTATTGACTCTGTACAATTTTTTTCACTTCTTATTTCCTTTTTTTTGCATCTCTTTTGCCTTATTTAATTTTGTCCTTCATCATGAACGTCCTATTTGTGGATAACACTGAGTTGAATTAAATAGATATGTTGAGTTTTACCAACCCTCATTGGGTCCCCCATAAAAATATTAGGGATCTTCTCCTATATGAGAGTAATATTCATATAGCCACTTGCACAACTAATTATGGAACCTATCCTCATTATTGTTCACTTCATAATATTCTCTTCTCACTTGAAGATCATCCTGAATTAGAATATACCCCAAAAATGCTCTTCCTTATATTTAAATTTCCTCAACATCGAGGAAAGGATCCTTCTAAAATTTACCATTTCATGATTAGTAGTCAAGTTGAAGACCCTAGTTCACCTTCTCCTACATTCTCACATAGATTTGGGGGTAATACCTTATTTGATTCTCATCCTCTTCCCTCTATTATGACCTCTTCTCATACCATGACATCTTCCTCTTTGACTTCTTATACCTCCATGCCTAGTATATCTACTAACATGGTAGGTTTTACATCTATTGGGCCTTCCCTAAGACCCACTCTCCTTAATTATTCCACTAGTGCATCGTTTACTACCCAAAGTAATCATGCTTCTAGTGCTTCCTCTTCTCACCCCTTCACTATTTCATCTTTTGCCACACAAGAAAATTTTTACACTAGTGCCTCAAATTCTAATAGTTCCTCTGAATATCCTACCAACACCAATAGTGATACCCAAGGCAATACTTCCAAATATAATGCTTCAAATAATGATAATAATGTCAATCAAACCCATCAAATTTTATTAGAAATGATTAATCAAATGAATAATTTTCAAGCTCATAATACAAGTCAAATTTTAAGAATTAAAAATCACCTTATCCATCTTCAAACCCACCTTCAACCAATGTCTTGCAGAATGCATAATCTAAATGTTCCCCCACCTCATCTTTGATATTCCCATGGCAATCTCATCCCTCAACCTCCTATTGTCAATAAGACAATTAAACATCTTCAAAATGAATGTCTTATAACTCAAATTAATAATATTGATATATGAGGTATCACCCATACCATTTCTTACAAAGGGTCAATTTATCCTACTCTTCATCTAGAAACATTTACAAATCTTTATAAAGACTAGGTCAAATTAAATACCTTTGCTTCTACCAAGCTCTTATCTAAAAATATCATGGGTGATGTTTTATATTAGTACACCAACTTAAAACTCAATTTATTAGTAGTTTGTAATATTTAGTAAAGGTTGTAGTTCAAGAGTTCCAAACTAGTGATCTTAAAAATACATTGGCCCATTTTATCAAATGCAAGCAACTTAAAAATGAAACTTCCCAAGCTTTTGTTAAAAAGTGGAAAACATTTTCCAACAAATGTGAGTATAACATGGTTGATAATAACCTTTTCCATCTCTTTACCAATGCTCTTTTTCCCAAATTACAATATTGGGTCTATACTCTCTCTCCACTTACCTTAGAGGAGGCTATTGACCAAGTAAAACATCAAGATTTCCTTATGCATCAATTCAATCCACTCTAACCTTCTACGATTAATTGTATCTTACTAAAAAACAAAAATGATAATGATACCAATGATGGTGTTGTATAATTTTATGACACCATTCACAATATTGAAACTATTATTCCTAACCAATGTTTGAAACTAGCTCCTCCTCAACAATACACCAATCCTCATTTATCATCACCTAGTAACATCAATGTTCACAAAATTTTATCCTCAAATAAATTAATAAAACAAATACCTAAACCTTTACCATGAGGACTTGATCCTACCCTTCCTATGAATTCTTGGTATGATCCCAACAAATATTGTTAGTTTCATGCTAGTTGGGGTCATTCTCATGAGACCTATAGGAAACTTCGTAATTTGACTAGATTTTATTCTTGGTCCTAATTTTGATCATGAATTTATCATTCAAAAACACCAACAAGCTTATGACATTGATTTCAAAGCCCATGAAATAATACTAAATCTCAAGCTTTGAATCAAGCTAATGCTTATTTGGCCATATATAAAGACCCTTTTGCAAATCACCAAAATCACTAAGATAACCAAGACAAACCTACCCCTTCCACCAAAAATTTAGAAAGTCTTGTTGACTCTAATATTGAAGAGAATGTGGTTAATATGACTAATATGGGAAGGTTGGTTACTTTCATTGATCCTTAACCTAACTACACCCCTCCATTATCTCACACATTTCATGTTATCTAGGATTCTTCTCAAACTCACTTAAATGAGTTAGGGCAAGATGACCTTATAACATTCAATGATCCAATTCCCACTCATCCCTTAGATAACACTTCCCATTATATTTCTACCATCTCTCCATCTTATTTACCTGACACCAATGATAATCAAGATTCTATTAACACTTCCTCGATCAATTCTCAAAACCAACCTGAACCAACTAATTCATCTTCTCAACATAGTTTAAAACATTTGTTCTAAATCTTCTCCCTCTTATCAACCAAAATTCCAATGTACTTTGGATCCTCCTTATGAGGACCTCATTAATTAATATATAGCTATTTACAGTAACCTTATTAAGGGATATGATGAGTGGGATCCCATCATGGAAATCATTAATATCCCATCCCAAATTCCATTTCTTGAGATTGTGAGGACTTATCTATGTCATCAAAATTATCTCATGAAAATCTTATTAGAAATGAACATCCCTCATCCTCCTCTAGTAGGATGTGAAGTAACCTTATTTGGATCTAAAGATAACATATTACAATAATGTGAAGAGATATCTATCTATGTTGATGAAATAATGGACGCTTTCTTTGCCTAAATTTCCCCATCACTTCTATGATTCCTAATGAGATTCTAATTCATGTGGATGATATTCCTCTATTAATTAATGTCCAAATTTGCAATATCTAAGTCAAGCATGCCTTGATTGATGAGGCTTCTGACACCTATGTTGCCTCTCTTGATTTTATCAAAACCCTTGGATATTCTAAATACAATCTCAAATCCACACACAACACATATCAAGGCTATGATAAAAATAAAATGCCTCTTTTAGGTTATGTGTGGCTTCCCATTACTGTCCCACCTATCACCATTCATGTGAAGATGATGATATTTAACTTTCCCCTATGTTATAACATCTTGCTTAGTAGGCCATGGACTCACCATATGAGAGCAGTTGCTTCTTCCATCTAAAAACATGTTAAATTCCATCATAATTGATCTATCTATAGGATTCAGGGTGACACTAACCCGTGAAATTTTGAATAATTATAAGACCATGGTGTCTTCAATATTTCTACTCTTGAACCTTTACCTAGTGTTCCATTCTATGAGTATCAACAATTCAACCTTCCCATCAATTCCACTTGAGGTTAAAATGGTTATCCCAAACTCATTAGTATATTCCCCATAACCTCCTAGATTTTGATGATGATGAACTTGATGAGATCAACCTCTTAAGATTAAAACTTTTTATATTTGACCTCATCTCATCTCTCAGCTTCCTACTTCCTTGCATCCTCGTTCTCACCAACCACCTTGTTATGATATCCCCATTATCTTGACTAAGACTTAAAATTCTATTCATCACACCTCATCAGATGATAATGGCATCCCTATCTACACCATTGATATTCATACACCAAAATATGATGAAGGTTGCACCTTAGATGATCCATTCTTAGGTGCTCTTATTCAAGCCTATGACATTGAGATTATTTGTTATCATTCTTATTTGATTTATTATTTTAGTGTATTTTCCAATATTACATCACACACACACACACACACACACACACACACACACACACACACACACACACACACACACACACACACACACACACACACACACCACACACATCTCCTAATTTTAATATTTTTTGTCTTTATTACAAGGTAAATATGTTTTAGACCCCTCCAATTTCTGAATAACCATGTAAGAGTATTTATATAGATCATGCTATGAATGGGCCTTATCACTTTGCTTGGTACCCAAACCCCTATAGCTTGATTATCCTTGAGATGAATGAAACCCTCTTTAAACCTTTTGTAGACCCTTCCCATCCCTTAGTATATCCTAGTTTGGAACACTTTCTTGATCCCACTTTAGCTGAGTCTATTCCTACTTTTGATGCCATTGCTCCTTCAAGCATGCCTAGTCCGTCCCTTCAACAACACCACCTTCCTTTGGTGATGGTTTTCTTAATTTAGCATAGATGGCTCTATTTCACACTAAATGGGATAGTGAGACTTCATAAACACCTTCCATTCCTATTATTCCTCCTCTTATGAGTACCTCTACTAAGCCTACTCATAGGCATATCTGTTGCTTCTACAATACATATAATCATTCATCCATGAATTATTACAAGTTACAATAATATATTTATACTTTACATCTTTTTACCCTTCAATACTCAAATAAGGCCGCACATCCCTTAAAGTTACTTCATTATATTCCTAAGTATAGAGAGGTGTATTGTCTTTGTCACTAATCTGGTACCCATCATACAAATCATTATCACATCCTTTAGTAACACCTTAAATATCACCTATCAATTACTCCCACACCTTCTACCATTCCTCCCATATGTCATTACCATAAGAAGTTCCCCCCTTATTATCCCATGGTTCCACCTCATGTAGTTTTATCCCATCCTATGGTCCTTTCATCACCTTATATTCCTTCACCTATGGACCTTCCCTCACCTATGGATCCTTCTCCACCTATGAGTCCCCCATCAGTGATTCCTTCATCTCCTATATAGTCCTATCCCATGCATTATTTTGAGCATTCCTTGGTTTATATCCCTCCTCATCATGATCCATCAAGCATTCACACCTTTTCTATTGAGGATATTAGACATGATGTATTTCCTAATTTTTACTGAAGATAGACAAGACATTAGTTGTAGTTTGACTCCAAATTCATAGAGATCTATTAGATGTTTTGGATAATGTCTGCAGGAAAATCTAAAAGTATTTATGAACACATGCATGGTGTTATTATATTAATTTTAGATTGGATGTGTTCTCCAATATTATCTTTATTTATTTTTTTATATCATTTGACATTGTGTCAAATTATTATTTATCTTACATGGTAACTTTGATTTCACAATTTATATATTTATTATAATGTCATTTATGTTTTCTTATGAGTGTCTTCTTTATCATTGCTTTTTATTTATTTTTGAGTTTATTTATTATAAACTCCTTTGTTTTGTTTTCATGATTATTTTCTTTCTTATCTCTATATACATAAATAATTATCATTGTGACTTGGTTATACAAACTTGGTTCCCTTTAATCATTCCTTATTTACCATGTGATCAGTTCACAAACAACTAATATTATTACAATCTCTTTTCACCGATCCACTTTGGATCTCCTTTCTCCATTTATTCCTTTGTTTCAAACTAAGCATATACATGGTTAAGACTTGAGATAACATGATGGTTCATTGTTATGCCTAAGTTTTCTAGTCAATCTTGTCTTTGGTCACTTAGCTTCCTTTAGCCTAAGCTTACATTTCATTCATGTGTATCACTCTATCTCTCATGATTGGTCATTCCAATTTCATATGGTGGAGGAGACTTAATAATCCTTTAAAATTTTCAAAAGCCAAATAATTTAATAAAAGGTAATGATACAAAAGGCAAAAACATTAAAAATCCTTAAAAGTCAAATCACACTAAAAGATGTGATTCAAAGTGCATCTCTTTTTTAGTTGAAGCTCAAAATCCAGAGTTGGCCTCATGATAGATATGAAGCCCATTGAGGTGAGTTAGGCTATTAGATTAGAAAATGAAAATTAAAAAAAAAATCTTTTAGTGCTACCTACTTTCTAACATAAGTGCCCAATCTTCATAGTAGACTGATGGCTCTGTAAGGGATCTTGAGGAATGGGGAACACGTCATTATAAAGTAGGTCCATTTTAATTTTATTTTATGAATATCCCTTCATGAGTTGATCTTATTATCATGATTATTTTACTATAGATCTTTTAACTTATAGTGAATAGATCTCCTTCATACATTGATGGTCACTAGTCATTTAGTGTCTTCTCATTTCCTTAATATGCCTTCTGTCTCCTAAGGTATTCTCATAACACATCTAAGCTAGGATTTTTACATTACCTTTTTCACTCCCTAAATTCATCATATTTCCTCTTGAGAAATATTATTTTGTTCACTAATCACTCCCATAGGGATTCCATTTGTGATTTGCATTGTAAGACCATGGATAGGATGTGTCCTTCCTCACAAATTACCATAATTTCACATTCCTATTACCAACATCTCTTATTATCATATTTTCAAATTTATTCCACCTCATTATTTTTTCCTTTATGAGTTGAAGTATAATACCATGGATATGACCTAGCCCTCACAAAATTTTCCAATAATCCAAGTCACAATAAAAATTACATGTGTCAAATATGAGATAAGATGTGATTGATCATGAAGTTCCACATCATTTACATGATTCCCATATTGATTTATTATGTTTTATGCTTAATTTATTTATTTTTCACTTTTATCTTATTATTTTTTGATTGCATGTAAGAATTTAACCATTTCTTAATATTTTCATACTTCCCAGCTTGAATTAGTGTGATAAATTTAAGACCAATTTTGCCAGTTTTGTTTTTCTCTTATACTTCCCAACATGATTTAGTATGATTGAATAAATTAATTGATTTTTTTATAATATTTATCCTTTTATGTGATTTCCACTTTATTACATTATTTTTCTACTTCCCAACATGATTTAGTGTGATTTTACTTATTTTAATTTGGTACCAATCTTTCTCTTGGTTTTAAAAAAAAACCTTTTTACCATCCTTTTTACCACACTCTTGTACTTTATACTTAGTCATTTTTTTGTTATTACACATTTCTCAACATGAAATAGTTTTTAGTACATTTTTTATTGATTATATTTTACCAAATCTTTTCGCCTATTTATTTTTAACCATGCATGTGTTTTAGATAATGATAGAAAATAAACCACAACTCATATATTTCCAATAGAATATACAAAAATAGATAAATACATGTGTTATAAATAAATATATCCAAGAATCCACAACCAACAACCATAATGAAAACACATATAATCAATATTCAAATACCAAAATGAGACATATATATCTATCATGAGTTTTAATATAAAAATACAACCATATACAAATATCTAGTTATATGGTTGGGCCCCATCATACCCATTTCATGGCCTAGACATTCTACCCATAGATGCCTCAGTTTGACTCATCTAAATAACAAATTATAATTAGGTTATCTAAGATCTCAACCCTAATACCTACCCCTATAGATGAGCCTCCTAATCTTGTACCTATGCCAACTAGGTTAGGGTTGATAAATGTGTCACTCTCTTGGGCTTGTACCTATTCCATATATTTCATGATAGCTTGTTTTGTGGCTTTCTCTTAAGCTAAGGCCTACCATGTTGCTACCTCTCCTATACCCACCCCTATTTGTGGCTACATCCCCTCTCTACACACCTTCAAATCCCTCATGGCCTCTCTATCTAGTCTAAACTAACTCACCTAAGTTAGGGCAGATAGTACCATGGGATCCTCTAATATGGTAGGGTCTATGGCATCAATGCCTCATCTAGGATATCATAAAGTGATCCCCTCACTAGGGACTCCCATCTAGTCTCCTCCTCTTCTACAATACCTATGAAAATTAAACCAAATAGATATTAGATCACTAATATATCTCAATATCTATCTATCTCTACTCTATCTCAAGTAAAATTAAACAAAATTTAACCATATTTTATTACAAGGATGTGTGTCAACCACCACTAACTCACCATATGTGTGATTACCAAGCATAGTCTCCCCATCCATGTATTCTCCAATAACCCCATATGAAGGTCACCACCTAAACGTAAATCTTGGAGTCACCATTCATGCCCATATCAAGTTATGCCTAAGTGGTCTCTCTATCACCCAATTATGTCCTAGCCTACTTTATGGGTCATCTAGGATGACTATTGTCTCTTCTCTCTCCTATTCCTACTACCTCCATCGATGTGATGTCCATGGTGGTCATTTCTCCTCCTTTTATGGAGATGTTATTGGTACCTATGGTACTCCTACCTCTACATCCATCTCCTCGTACTCTGTTGCCCATCATGTTTGACTTGTCTATGATCTCTCACACTATGGCTTAAGCATTGGTGGCCCTAATCTTCCTCTCCCTCATGGATCTTTTGCATGTTAGGCCCAAAATGTGGGAAACACTATCAACATCATTGGGTGAGGCTATCATATCTATATTGGTACATGTACCACCTGATATACCTCCATCCACTAGGTATAGTGCCCCATCATTTCTATCCGTGATAAAGTTGGTACCAATGTCTCCCAACTAGGTCATATTATAGTGATGTACCCATATGGATACCATAAAATATCTACTCATCTCACCATCTATAGCACTATCATGTGGGTAATGGTCCATGCTACCTAGTCTTATCTCCATCTCTAAACCAAATGTACCCTATCATTAACCACATGGGGCAACCTAACTAGCCAATACATGTGGAACCTCTCATATATCCATGTTGTCAATAATATAATTGGTACCATAGACTTTTTCCCTCTATACATGTCATTCATGATTTGTACCTAAATTATAGATCCTAAGACATATAACACCATTTGATCTAATATCATCTAACACAAAGATATCATAAATAGCAGTACCTTGCCATTTGACTTATGACATAGTACCCGTGTTATCACAAATCCTATCACAACCTTCTATATATTTAGAATATATGAGGTATATACATTGAACATACTCATGTTTAATCTAGGGTATATCCTCTCTAATCCCATCACCCATATGGCTAAATCTCTCCTCTCCTCTTGACTATTTGGTACTCCTATAACCATAGGTGTACCTACTATAGGTAGTCCTAAGATGATATGAAAATCCTCTAAAGTTATACCAAACTTTATATTATCCCTCTCCACCTTCCCACCTAAACATATTAGTTAATCATTCCCAAGCTCCCAGGAACATGCTTAACAAGTTTGAATGTAAAGGAATCTTACACATGTCTATTATTGCTCATAGGCATAATGAGATCAATATAACTCTATCCTCAATAGAAAATATCTTCAATAAGTTGGGGAGTCATATTGCATCCATTATATGCTAAAATCTAGGTTATTCTTACAACTATAAAATAATAAAATATGTATTAGATCCTCCATGTCATTTATAATCAAAATACATTATTTTCAAAATTTTGACAAAAATAAGCCTAATTTTCACTAATTTATTCATTTTTCATCAATTCAACTTATTTTTAGTCTAATTAGCCCTTTTATCCCTCAATTAGCCATTATAGGCCCTTTTATCATTGTTTTGGCTTATTTCATACATTTATGTACTATTTTGGTCCCTTGGTCAAACACTAGTTTGACCAAAATTTCTTTTTTTGACTTAGTTGAATTCATAAACTAAGTCAAACCCTTTATTTTTCCCTTCTTAGTACTAATTTATTACAGTGAATTTTTATACTACATCGGTAGTAATGTACTAAGTCAGTAATCTAGAAATCACACTAGGTCAACACATATCGACTAGGTCGGTAGTGTGGGTTTTACCAAATTTCAGCCTACTAGATTGACTGAGTCGACCTAATTGTTTTTACCCACCAAACCCTTACATTTCTATAAGTTATTACTTTAATCCCTTCAAACTCATTTCCCCAATTAATTTTTCATACCCTTAACAAATTTTTTGGGTTCATTTTGGTTCTTATAATTGCTTTAAATTACAAATTTCTAAAAAACACTTAATTCTAATAAAATATTTAAAAACTAGTTTGAGATTCTCAGTTGCCTACCTGTGCTACACCTACTACCACTGTTGGGAGTCTTCATCTCAGCTATCATCTCATCACCATCCTATCTTGTTGACTCTTTTAGAGCTCTTTTTCTCTCACAAACAAGTCAAAAATAACAAATGAATTCCATTTTCACCCTATTTAAAGTTACTTCACAAATCTTAATCTTTCAATTATTTTTTGTCAAATTCCTTGTTTTGCCTATATCTTTGTTTCTACTAATCCATTTTTATAATTGTAAAATATTCTTAAATCATGATAATGTAGGGAATATTTTCCATTAATATATTCCTCTCCTCTAATTTTTTTGATTTTTGGCTATTTTTTGCACTAACTTCTCTAGGTTTGCCTAATGTTATTCACATTTGGACACCTTCACTTCTCTTATAGTCTCCTTCTTTATGTATAACACTAAGTTAAGGAAAGATATGTGTTTTTCAAGTATATCCTTTCATTTATCTAAGTTTCTCCTTACTTCATCTTATTTATCATTAGCATTATGTGTTATCATGTTCTCTTCTGAAACACCATCATGTGTTGTACTCATGTGACACATGATGAGTTTCAAGTGGGGAATATATATACACATATTTAAAACATTTATTACTTACTAATACATTGTATATTGAATGAATCCATTGAGTTTCAATATTACTAAGTACATGCCTTAATGAGTGCATCATTAAAGGGGTGGGTAGACAATTAGTGCTTCACAAGATTATTGTCCCTTTTACCACTTGTTATCTATATAGTTGTCTCCTAAAAACCTTATCCCTAAGTTTGTTATTATAAAGTATAGATTCTCCAGTCATTTCCAAAATTTTATCCTCTTTTTCCTCAATTTAATCCCCTTTTATTAATTAGTTGTACTAGGTCTACCCTATATATTTTTGGGTGATTTTCACTTAGGAACTAGTTTGGCTCTTGGCCAACCTAACTCATAACCTAGTGAATATTTATCTAATATTATGTTATGTTAATAGGTTTGACCCTATCAATTGATATTTTTGGAATTTTTAAGTGTAAAAATTGCCTATATATACAAGTTCATTTTTCTATTATTTATATAAGAGAAGAAGTAAGTTGTATTACACATTTATTTATCCACCATTCTACTTGAGGAGAAAGCTTAGGGTTTCATATTTTCTTTAGAGATAGAGATCTTATCTTGTGGATAAGTATTTTGGATCCATTAATAGGTTGTGTATTCTAGATTTGATTTATCTTTATCATCCTTACATACCACAACAACCTCTTGCGAAGCACCTTAGCTAAGGGAGAGATTGAGGCTCAACAGGTTTGTCTTCAAAGGTAAGTATTCCTAATTTTGTTCTTCTTTTATAAGAGTAGATAAATATGTATTTTTACTTCTCTTCCATGCATTAACATTTTGTATACATTAATATGACTAAATGTCTCTTATACATGTTTAATTTTATTTTTCCTAATCCCCACTTTATGCCACAAGCTTTGGTGAGCACTATATTAGATTTGTTTTACTTGTTACTAGTTTAGTGAGATATCTAAACATAGGAAAAAATTAGGGTTATTTTGTGATTATGCTTGATTAGAGGATTTTGAACCCTCCATATCATAGTGTATTATGGTAAGATATCCCCTAATTGAGTGTAACAGATCCCCATATTGGTCATGTTCTCACTTAATAAATGTGTTCTCAATTAGAAGTGTATGGTATGATCTAGCTTCTCTGAGTTAGGATTGATTTATAGACATGATGAATTTATGATTTCATACAATATGCTCTACATTACTATGTGTAATCAAAAAATTAAATAATTTTAACATATATTTGTTATGTATTATGTCAAAATTACTTTTTGCATATAGTTATTTATAGAATCAAATAAAGTGTTCATCTTAAAAAATATGCATTTGTTTTATGCATTAAAAAATTATAATCTTTAAATCTTGGTTCATTATTTGAAATATTTAATAACATAATTCAAAAATATAGTTGGCATGGATCAAAACCTTGTTGACAAAAATATATGTCTAATGTGATAGCAATGATAAATCTTGTTCAAAGGGTCAAACCATATAAGGTTTCAACATACATAGATATGTCTTATAGTTGAGTAAATTGGCTCATGTTACCAACGATAATGCTATATTTTTTTTCCAAACTATTATAATATATGTTTTAGGAAATCCTCATATAGATGTTGGTTAATAAGTAAATGCAAGTTTGTCCCTATGAAATCCATTTCATCAATTATAATATATTGAATACATTTAAAAGATTATTACATAATTTAAAGTGTTTTCCCTTATACTTATTTCATTTCCTTTGTATGAGTTAAAAGGCATCATTGTATTATTTAGGTATTAATGTTAAATATTGTAATTTTAGTTAGGGTAAGCAATAGTAATGGTTTGAGTTGCTGGTGATCTCTGTACATGTTTGATTTTTTAATAAATTATGATTTTCATACATGTTAAATGAAAACTTTATGTATATAAATTGGAAGAATGGGATAAGACAAATGAATTAAAATTATATATTTGCTATACTTCCTAATTAATATCTATAAAAAAGAATGATTTTTCCTATATGGATAATTAAAAATCATTGTCATTCCATTTATGATAGACATCAAAATATTGATGGCCTAGAATATCAAACAAGTTTATATAAATATCATTATTGGGGTAAGGTTATGATAAAAATTGAAACTTATCAAGTTTGAATTAATGAAGAAGAATATCATCATTTGAAGGATCAACATTTAAATTTATTTCATTCTAAAAAATTATGTGGTTAATGTGCCACAAAAGATAGAAATTTAGCATGTTTCCTAGTTTTCAATGATTTATTTGTGGGTAGGCTAATGGCTAAAATGATTTTCTAGAATGGTTTGGACAAATTATCTTGCTCTAATAAAAATATGCATAAGTATTCAAATGTTTTGAATAAATCATAAAATACAGACTATATATATGAAAATTTGATTATAAATCTCTTTTCTCTATTTATCAACATGATATTATTTTCCATAATACCAAACCCTTGTTGTTTATCTATGAAATATTGATTATACTAATGTAATTCCAAGTATTCATCAGTCAAGGTTAAATTTTAAATAGAATTGAAATTAAACAGGGATAAAAGGGTGAATGTGGAGTTGTAAGGGGGTAACATGTCACTTTCAAGCTGTGTAAATAAAACATGCATTCATATGGAGATGATTATTTACTAAAACTTATGTTAATGAGGTGAAATAAAAACATTGATAGAGGAAAATAATGTCAAATATTAAAATAATGATTGAATTATTATATAAATGAAAAGATATAGAAATAAATAAAAGGAGTATAATAGAAATAAAAAAGTGAAATATTTAGGAGAGGATAATTTGTGACATGGAATGTAGCCTTTACTTTTCTTATTTTTGATCTAAACATATGCATAGTCTTTTATTCTTGCATATATTTTGATAAATAAAGGTATAGATATGAAAATGTCTTCCAAGGAACATATTATTAAGATTGTAATAAATATCAATGATTAACACTTTGTGTTACCAAAGTCAATTGTTAATTTTTTTAATGTTAATCCATGTGACTTATGTATTGTTAGATCCAAAAACATTTTAAATGGAAGTTATATTAGTTCCATAAGAAATAAGAGGAATAAAAAAATATTTTGGATGTCTCACATACCATACTACACCTATATATTTTTTAATTGGACAACAACACAACTAGGAAAATCAAGGAGATTTAACCATGTTTTATACAAAAGATTTTGAATTTTCCCAAGACCACCATTGACCAAGACGATCTCTATGCATAAATTAGTAGTGATCATAAATTATTATCCTTTGCACACAATAGTTTTTAACTCAAATTTATCATCATCATGATATAAAACAAATTTTTTTATCCCATTTATTTTTCTTTTATGATCTACATTACTATGTACAATCAACAAATTAAACAAATTTAAAATATATTTGTTATATATTGTGTCCAAACTATTTGTTTCATATAGTTATGTTCTATAATGAAGTTAATATTTTCATACTAAATTTAAATATGTATTTTTTTTTTGTTAAATTTAAATATCATAATCTCTAATTCTTGGTTCACCATTTGAATTATTTAATAATATATTTCAAAAATTCAAATGGCATGGATAAATTCCTTGTTGACAAAAAATTGTGTCTAATGTGATATAAATGACAAAGATTCTCCAAAGGGTTGAACCATACAATTTTTCAACATACATAGATATGTCTTGTATTATAGTAATTTCAGACCATGTCACCAATGAGAATGGCAATTTTTTCTAGCAAACTATTATAAACTATGTTTTAGGAAATCCCCATGTAGACATTCATCAATATGTAATAATAATTTTGGATCTATGAAACTAATTTTTTCAATTAGTATGTAATATACATTTCAAAGACTATTACATAATAGAAAACATTTTCCCTTATAGTGATTTAATTTCCTTGGTAGGTATTCAAAGGCATTAATGTATTATTGAAGTATTAATGTTAACTATTGTAATGTTAGTTAGGGTATATTATAGTAACATTTTGAGTCACTTGTGATATGCTAATAAAATACAATTTGCAACCATCTTAGATGAAATCATTATGTAGACAAGGGGAAAGTAGTAGATAAGATAAATGAATTATCATCTTAAATGAAATCATCATATATTTTTTTGAATGCAGTGTTATAAAATAATACCAATTTTATGTTTTTATTATGTATACAAAAGGAAAGATAATTAATATGTATAAAACACATTTTTATTCCAATACAAATAATTAAAAGTCATTTTCATTCCATTTATGATGGATATCAAAATCTCTATGGCCTAGAATATCAAGCTAATTTATCTCAATATCATTTTTGGGGTGGAGTTGTGATAAAAATTAAAACTTATCAATTTTTTTGGATTAATGATGAATAATTCATAATTTTAAGTATCACCATTTAATGCTATTTCATTCTCATAAGTTACATGGTTAATGTGCCATAAATGGTATGAATTATGCATGGATCATAGTTTACAATGATTTATGTTGTAGGGACACCAATGACGTCAATGATTTTATAGAATGTTTTGGACAAAGTATATCACTGTAGTAAAAATATGCATAATTATTAAAATATTTTTATGAAATCACAAAATACCAACAATATATATGAAAAATTGCTTTTATCTCTCCTTTTCCATTTATCAAAATGTTAATAATTTCCATAAGACCAAATCCTTGTTGTTTCTATAAATAATAGTGATTATACTAAAGCCATTCCATGTGTGCATCAATGAAGGTTATTTTTTTAATAAAGTCAAACTTCAATGGGGATAAAATGGTGGATGTGGGGGTGCAAGGGGAAACATGTCAATCTCAATCTATGGAAATAGGACGTGAGTGCATATGGAATTTTTTTATTTACTATAAATTGTGTTAGGGAGGTGAAATCAAAAAATGAATAGAGGAAAATAATGGAAAAAATTAAAATACTTATTTAATTATTAAATAAATGAAAAAAATAAACATATAAGAGGAGTATAATATAAATAAAAAATTAAATAATTTATGAGAGGAGATTTCTAACATGAAATGCAGCCTTTACTTTTCTTCTTTTTGATCTAAACATATGCAAAATTTTATTCTTGCACATGTTTTAAAGAATAAATGAAGAGAGATGCAAATATATTTCAATGAACATATTGTTAATATTTCATTAAAAATCAATGATTTACACTCAGTGTTGCCAAAGTCAATTGTTACTTGGTGTATTGTTAGAGCCCAAACTATTTTTAATGGAAGTTGTTATTGGTTTCCATAAGAAATGTGTGTCATCAAAACATATTTTGGGTGATTCACATCCTATACTACACCTATATATTTTTTGAACTAGACAAGGAAAAAACTAGGAAAATATGGGAGATTTATCCATGTTTTATATAAAAGAATATGATTTTCACAAGAGAACCATTGACTAAGACAACCTCTATGAATAAATTGGTAGTGAGCATACATTATTTTCCTTTTCACACAATTTTTTCCCTCTAATTGATCATCATCATGATCTCCAATACACATTTCCCACCTTTATTTTTATGATATGCTCTATAGTAATATATGCAATCAACACATTAAATAACATTAACATATATTTATTATATATTATGTCCAAACTATTTGTTTCATATAATTTTGTTATAGAATAAAATAAAAGAATTGAACCTAAAGGCAAAGATGCATTTTTTTGATACATTAAAAAATTATACTCTCTATTTCTTGGTTCATCATTTCAAATATTTGATTAAAAATTTAAAAAATTCAATTGGCATGGATAAGAACCTTGTTGAAAAAAACTTATGTCTAATGTGATAGAAATGAAAAATATTCTCCAAAGGGTAGAATGACTCAATGATTCAACATACATAGATACATCTTGTATTATAGAAAATTGGCCCATGTCACCAATGAGAATGATAGATTTTTGAAAAACTATTACAGTTTGTGTTTTAGGAAATCCTCAGATAGATGTTGGTTAATATGTAACAATAATTTTAGCCTTATGAAACTTAATTCATCAATTAGAATGTAGTTAATACATTTCAAATATTTTTTCATAATTGATTTTTTTCCCCTTATAGTGATTTCACTTACTTTTTAGGTATTCAAAGGTATGAATGTACTATTTAAGAATCAATGCTAAATATTATAATACTATTTAGGGTAAACACTAATATGGATTGATTTTATCATTATCTTAGTAAATGTTTAATTTTTTTAATAAAGTATGATATCCGTACATCCTAAATGAAATCATTAATGTAGACAAAGGGAAAGTAGTGGATAACATAAGGGAATTATCATCTTAAATGAAATCATTGTATATATTTTTTGAATGCAATGGTGTAAAATAATATTAATTTCAAGTTTTTATTATGTATACAAATGGGAAAGAAGGGGATAAGACAAAGTAATTAGATTATTAGATTTGGTATGATACCCAATTAATATCTATAAAAGTCAAGGTTTTTTCCTATATGAATAACTAAGCATCATTGTCATTCCATTTATTATGGATATCAAAACATCAATGGCCGATAAAGTCAAGCTAATTTATCTCAATATCATTGTTTGGGTTGAGTAATGATAAAAAGTGAAACTTATAAAGTTATTTAGATTAATGTTGAATAATTTAATCATTTTAAGGATCATCATTTAATGTTATTTCATTCTAAGAAGTTGTGTGGTTAATGTCCCATGGATGGTGATAATTTTGCATGTTTCCTAGTTTACAATAATTTATGTTGTGGGAAGGCTAATGTCTATAATGGTGTTCTAGAATGATTTGGACAAAATATATTATTCCAATAAAAATATGCATAAGTATTTAAATGTTTTGATGAAATCAGAAAATAATGAAAACATATATTAAAAAGTACTTCTACTTATATTTTTCCATTTACCAACATGATAATATTTTCCATAAGTTGAAACCCTTGTTGTTTCTATATGAAATATTGATTATACTAATGACATTCTATATATGCATCAATACATGTTTTATTTTCAATCGAATCACAATTTGAGGAAAAAAGCATGGATGTGGGGGTACAAGTGGGGAACACATCACTCTCAAGCCATGGAAATATCACATGAGTGCATATGGAGTTTTTTATTTACTTGTAATTACATTAAGGAGGTGTAATCAAAATAATGATAGAGGAGAATAATGTCAAATAGTTTTTTTAGATAAGTATAGGGATTGTATTTATTTTCCCCAAACCTGAAAGCAACTACAAACTATTAGATGACTGAAATAAATAAGCATTAAAAAAGGACCAACCACCCCTGGTGGCAAGTAGAAAAGACTAGGATAACTAAAATAATGAAATATAATAGACCCAAAAACACCAAAGCTAGAGATAGAAAACCAAGTTCATTTTTAAACTATACCCATAAAAGCTTCCTCTTCAGATTCTAGAACATAGATAACTTCTCAACCCTTTGGATTTTCCCCCACACTCTCAAGCTATAATTCCACTTTCACTTTTTTCCCTACTCCTTCAATGCTAGTAGCTAGAAGCATAGAATGGCTTGTGTTTCCATGGGCCCAACTTCCATAAACTTCTTCCCAAGATTTGCTACATTAGGATGGTCCTACAAATTTCCTCTATTGATTCCATTTTACTATTTTTTTGACAAATTTGACCCTATGCCTTCCATGCCAATGCTCACACATTTTTTCTAGTTTAGGGATTTGGGTCTTGATTTGCTTTAAAATAGGCATCATGGGAAGTTTACCCACCTAGGATCCCTTCTCCAAAAAATTCTTATGTATATCTTCCATGAAGTCAACCAAAACCATAAAACACATCCCTAACACCCTAAAAGTTGAGAGGGGTACCACTCCTAGACCATATCTTCCAGAGAATGGTAGATTTGGCAAGGATGATAGATCATGAATTAGATTTTATTCACTAGCCCCACTCACACCTCTAGTCACACACAAAAGGTAGTCACTTAGGCTACCACTTCTACACTAGAGACCATCACCATTAGATTAGAAGTAAACATTACCATGATTTGTGAATTCACATGACTACCTACCCCCTAAAGTAAGAACTCTAACCCTAAGACATCCAAAATTACCTCAAAAAACTCCTCTGGTGGCAACTAGAAGATGTGAGCCAATATTGCTTTTGAAACATGGACTATGAAAGCCATTTCTTATGGTTTTCTTCCCCCCTAAATGCTCAAGACCTCTAGAGCAATGTATATTATATCTTCCATTCTACCACCCTTTACTCCTACCTTCACCAGCTCTAACATATGATACCAATGATCTATGTGCCAACTCTAATTCACATAAAAACCTAAGGATGTCATTATAATGAGAGCTGCCTGTAAAGCCTCCAAAAGCCAAGAGTAGCCACCATTTCAAAAAAAGTGCCTGGATATCCAAAATCAATGTATCCCTATGTGAGAAGTTCCCAATTCATGTAAGGAATATTCCATGCAATTATTACTTATACATCCAACAAAAAGAAACCAAACTAGTGGACCTCCAAATTTGGCAAAGCACTCACCCCTCTAAAATTAGTAGAAGACTATCACATAGTTAGAGGAACACCCACACCACAACCCCTCCTTAACAAGACTCAATTGAATAAAAATTTGGGAAATCTTCCTACATAATGTGAACATTATCCATTCTATGATTCTCTTTTTGATTGATACCATAATTAATCAAAAAATTTATCGTAGTATTCACCTCATGATAGCAATGTTTGAACCTTACATCAGAAAAAAAAAAACTCTAAGTTTTTCTAGGTGTTAGATAGAATATTCTCTAAATGCCATGCTTTTTCCTCTTTCCTTTCTAGAGTATAAATCATTACCCAAGAATCACCTTCAATCAACAATTTGGGGATACCACATTGGAGGGCCATATCGATACCAAAAGTGAGACCTTGTGCTTCAGCCTAATTATTCATGTTGTCCCAAATTTTTCTCAAAAATGGTCAAATTAAGGATCCATTGTAGTCCCTAAAAAACATCCCACTCCTGAATCTCCAATATTTCTATGAGAGGCTCCATCAAAATTGAACTTAAACCATCCCCTTGAAGGAGGAGTCCATTTCTATTTATTTTTCTAAACTTTACTACCAATAGTGATTGAACCATTAATGGGGAATAATGTTAAATATTAAAAAAACTTGATTTATTATTTAAATGAAAAAAAAATTAAATAATAAGATTATAATATTAATAAAAAATAGTCGTGAATTAGTCATGAATTCATCCAATTAGTTAATTGGTGCAATTAGTGACATGAGTTGGTCTAAATTGAGCCCTATGAACCTAAATTATGGCTTAATCAATTGAATAGTATACATCATATGGTTGAATCAACCCTATATTTGTATCAAAAATTTAAATATAAAGGTAATTGAATAGGATTGCATCACCTAATAATATAGCATAGTCTAGATTACATTATTTAATCATATAACATAATAATATAACATAGGATTGTATCACATAATATAATCATATATCATAATAATATGATATATGACTATATATATATATATATATATATATATATATATATATAATAAATAATGGGTACATGTGATAACACATTATAGTGCATATGTATTATTGGCACAATAGATAAAAGCTCTTTGTACAATATTTGTAGTGTTTCAATAATTCTAGCCCCATTTACATTATTTACATCATTATATGCTTTTCATGGTGAATATAAAAGGAATAAAATTACTTTATCTACTCATGCATAAAATTTCTCATTCATGAAAGAGGAAGTAGTTAAATCACAAAACAATAGATTAATTACAATAGTTAAAAGAAGAAGAAAAGGTATGAATTCAAATATTTTGATCAAGACAAGGTAGAAACACTATCCCCAACAAATAAAATGTTGAATATAATGATAAAATTTACAATGATGAATTTAATAACAATGATTAATTTTTAATCAACAATATAAATTATGTTGCAGGTCCACATTTAGTTCATTCTCCTCTCCCTCTTCAACATCTAGTTGGGTTGGCTATTGTATATAGATAGGGAAGTACCCTATGTGTGTGTGTGTGTGTGTGTGTGTGTGTGTGTGTGTGTGTGTGTGTGTGTGTGTGTGTGTGTGTGTGTGTGTGTGTTTGGCTCTATATATGTACATGGGGATGACATAAGACTAAATAATAAATCATTAAATCTTACATATATGAATAACTAACTCCATACTTAAACTCATGAGGTAGTTCTATATGTAACATGAGTGGGCCTTATAGATCATATCTATATGGAGAATCATTTCACAAATAGATGAATATTGTCAGAATGAATTGATTACAACTATCATATTGATAAATTAGATGAGAGATAAAGATAGATAGGTCTTTAGAGTTGGGTTGGGTGTTTTTAGTTGTATGTTGACTTGACTATACACTCTATACATATGGGGTGAATCACTCATAACTCTAGATATATCATCCAAACGTCTTATATATAACATATAGAGAGAGGTAAAACCATATATATTGATAGGTGATGACCCCCTATATACCTATCTTGGAGAAAGTTCCTCCCACTCTATTATATATGGATCAAGTGGGGTTGACCCCCTATCTATCTAGCTATCTATCTAGGATTTATATGGAAGAAGTCTCTCAGCACCCACACCCCCCATATATATATATATTTAAACATCTACATTTTAATGGGGATATATATTTAGACTTAAATTTAGATTTAGATTGAGTATAGTATGGTATATTTTAGATAGGGTAGATAACATGAGTGACCCACCCTATAGATACACAGGGGTTACTTTGTTTGATCCATATATATAGGGTAGATTGATCTAGAAATAAGGCCCAAATGCACTATAATATATATAGAGAAGGAAAAAATAGATATTTGTAGGGTTAAAGAAACTCTATATTGGGCCAAACAAACTCCATATATAGAGAGGAGGGCCCAAGTATAATTTTTTTAATTTCATTTATGACTAATCTATACATGATGATTTATCACCTAAAACTGAATAAAATTTCATGTAAATGCATAATGATGAAATTAACAATAAATAAAATTTCATTGAAACACTAAACAATGAAAATAATAATGAAGAAACTAGTAGTGAACTTAAATTTTTTTATTACCCTCTCAACAATTTGAACCATTAACAACACCTCTAATGATTGTGAATATAAAAGATAATATTTTTAAACCAATGCATATATAAGTGTCTAACCATCATTCAAGAAGATGATCTAAAAGTTTTTTGGATAATTTCTTTGATAAATTAGATTTTGATAGTAAAAAATGCTAATTATTTGTTTTGTTGATGAAATTGATTAAGATGAGACCTACTATGTACATTGTAGGAATAATAAAATCCTACATGGATTATGAAAACATCTAAATTGTTATAAATATACATTATTCATATCATACTATAGTTTAAAATCATGAAAAGGAAAGTGCACAAAAATTGGGATTATTATATGGACATTTACTGTAAGGTGTATGCATTATAGACATTATGCAAATGTGTAATGTACATAGCCTATATGCATTATTTAAAACTAGGCTCATAAATACGAAAAATAAATGTGTGTACATTATAATTGTATGAATTTTTAATATTTAAAGGAAAATGTACACATTATCTTCACATTACACAAAAAAACACAAAAGATATATTAGAAGTGGTAGATGGTCTACTAGAAAATGGGTTAAAAAAATAAATATCAAGTATAAATTTACATTTATATTGTTACATATATATTCCTTATACTTTAAATTTATTATTAATTATAATAAATAAGGGTCACTCAACATATGATATAGTTGGTCTCACAATTGCACGCCTTACAATGTGGAAGATAGTTTTTCAAAATCTAATATGGTTAGTACTTAGCAATTTTTAGCATCTTAGTATTGAAATTAAGGATTTTAGGTAATAATGTTTTTAATTTATGTCTATTTTTATTAAACACATATTAATTTTTTAGGTTTTGTATTGGTAGAAGAATTTAGATTGCAAAGATGCATAGGATATTTGTCTAATATTCATGCATTGTGTACTCATTTTGATGTGTATAAGTCTATTGTGTCCTATCTCCATGACTTATAATATGTTAGAATATGAATATAATCCATTTTTGGCACCAAGTATGAAAAAAATATGAACATTCATAGACTATAAATGTCTATATATACTTGTGTTTATAACAATAATAGAGTTCCACTTTAGAAGATATCAATATAGACTTATATGGTTATGGTTACTTATGTGGTTTCTTACTTTGTTCCTTGCATTCATTATCATTTATAATGTTTGATTAATTTATATCTAATTTAATCTAAATACTCTATTTATGTTAATGAATCACTAGTTTTTATTACTTCCTACTTAACACATGATAATTCACACTTTCTATGTTTCTATTATCCAACCTCGTGTATGAATATAATACACTATTATATGTACTAAAGTATATCCTAGCTATCCTCATCTTTAACATTTTATGATGCTTAAAAAAATCTTCTAATAATGGTGTGGTGAATATGGAACTCTCTTTCTGAATAAAATTATGCTAAGATGGTTATCAGGGTAGAGAGGTATTAAGACATGGTTAGACCAAAGAATATGTAATTTTTCAAAAAAATAATTAGAAACTACTAGCCTTACCATAAAGAAAATCATTTTAGAACATATTCATGGAGAAATTTATTAAATTTTATGGTTTGAGCTACCTAAATTTCTAGCTAACTGGTTAGCATGGTTGGAGTATTATTGTTTTAACCCAAGAATGGAAGAAATAATAATTTGGACTTAAAAAAAATAGACCAGTTGAATAAATTAGAAATTGAATGGACAAGAGAAATAGATTATTGGGTTACCATAGTAGTGTATATATATATATATATATATATACATATATATATATACATATATATATATATATACATATATATATATACATATATATATATATATATAAGTTTTATGTATAAGGATATATATATTTTAAAGTTGAATAGGACTTGTTCATTAGAGGAATTTAAGGGAATTTTTGTTTGGTTACCACCTCTCCTTGTAAAGATGTTGGTTATGGACAAGGCCATGGTACCTACTCCAATAAATATGGAGTAGTCACTTCGGTTATATATATGTGTGTGGAACATGATAGTGAATGATGATTAAATGAGTGGATAATACTTAAATCTAAATCCAAAATGGAGACCCAAAGGAAAAAGAAAATAAATAAAATTTTGGATTCAGAACATGAGCTATGATAATAGAATATATGGAGTAAACATAAGAATACCTAGGTATATATGATTAGAGTTAAGAATAGTAGTAAAATAGATGATGAACAAGTAAGGATAAGTGATGATCAAGATGAAAGATATGAAGAATGAAGGATGAAGAAAGAATATGATGAATGCTGGCATAATGAAAAGTGTGATGAAGAAAAAAAGGAAGATGAGATGTTCGAAGAAAAAGGCAAGAATAGTGTAGAGATAGAGCAATTAGTCCATAGATGTAGTATGTAGCTATAAGCATGGGTATTATTAGAAGAATGTCATGAATAATTAGGAAAATAAATAGAACAAAGTCACAGAGTAATCACATTTCTAATCATAGAGGAAGAAGAAGCCATAAGAAAGAATCATTTACCAGAAGAGCATACCTCCTCACAATCTAATTTCTTATATTCCAATAAAAGTTTTAAACTAGGTGGATAGGAAGATAGTAGCTATGAAGGTTTATTTTTATAAAATTTATACTTTTATAATACTAAAGTTGAAACAACATCAATACAAAAGTATTTAAAGGCCATAGGGTTTATTGAAACCAAGGAGAGAAAAGAAGAAAACATAGAAAAATAGAGTGCACATGTTGACTCTCCTAGTGTGCAGATAAATATTCATAATAGGCAAGTAAGATCACATAGAATGTAACCTCCTCTTGTAATAACTACATAGTAGACCCCCTTGATACTAATTTACACAATGGATACTATAGGAGTAGTTATAAATTTGGTGACATATGATGGGTCTATGGATCTTGAACATTACTTACTAACTCGTGAAATGAGATGGTAAGCTAAGGGCATTACTGATAAAGCTATCAAAAAGTGTAGGTTAATAAGGAACTAAATACATGATAAATTGAGTTTATATACCATAGATAAATTTCACAAGTATGTCTCAAATAGGTTAAGGACTAGCTTATTGTAGAGTTCAAGATAAAGAAATGTACCAGTTAGGCTATTCAAGACTTGCAGGATATAAAGAAAAAGTTAGGAGAATCAATCTGCAACTATGATCATAGGTTTTATGATGTTATGAATAAGGTGGAATTTACCTTAGTAGATAAAGATAAATATGCATGGTTTGTCAAAGGACTACATTCTAGAATAATATTTTCTATAGTGTAGACTCAATATGCTACTAAGGTAGATACTAGAGCTGTTGCCCTACAAGTGGAGCAAATTGAAGACTATAGATAAGCTCCCATTATAAGTTATAAGATTGAAAATACATTTCAATATTTTATAAAGAGGATGGAATAATATCATGAGGTAGATTAAACTAAGTTAAATATATGGTGCATGGAGTATGGAAAATAAGGAAATCATAGTAATGATTGTCTTAAGATCAAGATAGAGTCCTATGAAATCTATCGAGTAGTAGGGAATGCAATAACATAGTGTCATCTCTTACAATAGTATGTAAATAACCTATAGATTTTAGATTATAATTTATATAAGTCTCATAATCATGATGAAAATAATTATAGGGCTTTATAAGAGCTCAAAGAAGACATCACAAAGTTATTATTTGCCATCAATGCACAATAAGTGTCCTTAGTGAAGTAGACAATTCCAGGCCTCAAGGTCAATAAAGGATATATGACCCAAGTAGGTCCTTAATGGATTCCTAGTTCACCTTAGTACTAGCCTCAAGGTCTCTCTAGTTAGACCCCTCCACCAAGTTGAATAACACCATCACCAGAATACCAGTCTATAGCAGCCTAGAGCCCATTAATGATGTAGCAAAAATAAACTATTTAGACCCCACTAATTATGCAACAACAATTTAGAATTAGAGATAATACTTAGAAACATCAACATTGGAATATAGTACAATAATAAGGGTATATAGAAGGTTGTCATTCAAATAGAAGAGGGTTTAGGGGTGGATATAAAAAATATTACCAAGGTGGTAGAGTAAATAACTATTATTTTCCTCCTTTGCAATGTTATTTTTGTGGAGAGTATAATCATGTGCAACACAATTTCCCTTTGAATCCTAAAAGATAGTAATGTTATTCATATTGTAGAGTATATGAATCATACAAGATAAAAGATTGTCTTGTATTATAAAAGCAATGAAAATAAAAGGACATCATAATTGTTAACATGGTAAATACACAACCTAAGGAAGATGCATTCATGAATGCTATTACATGAAACCATCATGCTAAAAGAGGTTTTCCTCCTCTATAAATGCCTTACAATTAGGAAATCTAAAAATTAAACTAGGAAAAATATCAGAACCTATCTATAGAAAAGGAGCTCATGTATGAAGATGCATAGACATTGAAAAACATTCAACATCAAGACACTACTAAAGGAGATGTTGCAGTAATAGATGCCCAAATGTATGGCTAGATCTTGTGCATTATGATTTAAGATGGAATTGTTACTACATTGATAAATTTACTAAATTTTTTAAGCACCCTGCATAATGAATACATCTCTTATAACATCAAAAAAATTTTACTTAATCTACTAGAGTGTGCATAGTGAGGGAAACAAAAGACATAAAAACTTGTTTGGTATGTCAAAACAAATAATTTATGGGATGTAGATGCACAAATCAACATTGAACTTATGAGATATGAAATTATAAATACTATTTATGATTTTTGTAGCATAGTTAAAATGATTCCTAGATCTATATGGGAGGCTATTGGATGGAAAATTTTAATTTATAGTCTAGTAAATCTAAGCTTAATTGACTAAGGAAGAGTTGAGCCCATTGGTCAATTAGAATACATTGTGATCAAAATCACATAATTAAACCTACAAGATGATTTTGAAGTCATTGATATGAAGACAATAACAACACATTACCCTACACTATTTGGTGATAAATGAGAATATGATGGTCACATGACTATCAATACTATACAAAATCAACTAAAGGAAAATCAAAGAGATAATGTTGTCATCATTCCTATGAATAGGGTGCACAAAGCCTACATCATTTTGACTAAACTATAGTCTCCTTACATCATGTAAGAAACTCGTTAGATGAAGTTAAACTCTAAAGAGAACTTGAAATCTTTATGCATAGCTAATTAAAACTTCTTGTATGAGAATACTAAACCTTAGGTATAATATTTACTGACTCACCAATTGAATACATCTAAAAAATGGAATCCTGAACTAGTAGTTACTTAGCCATTGGCAACCCATTTTATCATAGAAGATTTTGTATCCATGTCTACTAAATTCCCTACTCATTCAAAATTTGACTTTATATACAAGAATATGACCATATGCAAGATTATATAAAGCTAACCAAAGAAGGAACACTACCTTGGGAAATAGATTCATTTATCAACGGAGACCCAAACATGTACCTACTCAATTGGGCTCATGGTGATCATTAAATCTAACCTATGAGAATGGTATTTACACATATGAGAAAAATTATTATGACTAAAGATATCATCTATTTTATTCTATGCCTACAAATTCATATATCTACAATTAGTTAGTGGGTCAATGCTTTGAATTATGTAATGACTGGAGTTGTAGTGATATGGTGAGAAATTTGTAAAAATGATCAGCTTAATTAAGATGATGCATGTGAACTCATGATTAGTAGGTTCCAACTACCTTAGGTCATTAGAATTAATTGGATTTTCTTTCAAAAAGGTGAGTGTCCTAAAATCCATATTCATAAATGTGTTGAACTCTAGACTGAAGAACATGTGGCACTAAAGTACTAGGTTCACATATTTCATTACACACTATCTCCTTAACCACTAACTTGATATATGCATCAAGAACATAAGAAGGAGATAAATTATTAGATGTAGGTGTAAAGTGACTTTATACAGATGCTTATTTTTGAATATGAGAACCCTCTGGTTCATTATGCATTGCTAAAAATAAAAAATGTCTTATGTCATGGGTGCACAAAAGATATAAACACCACAATAAAATCCAATGCATATAATAATAAAACTTGTGATATAAATATATCATTATAAAGAGATAAAGATACCAATAAATAAGAACAATATCTCATGTATCCATTCCACCAAATACAAGATGAAGAAGAGCACATTGAAGATTTAGATATTGATGGTGATATCGATAAGACTGATCTGTTTGAACCTGAACTACTAGTAGAACCAATAAATCACCCCATCATAGAACCTACTGAATAAAAAAGATACATAATATAAAAATTCTATAACAATAAGGAAAAAAAATTCTCTAAGAATACATTTTTAAGGAAAAGCATAGCATTTACCAGCAGCCGATTAAAAACATGTAGCAAACATCAAAATTGAGGAGATTTCTAAATTCGCACATATAGGTGATTATTAAATTAAAGATAAAGTTTTTGAATATATGAAACTCCTAAATCATTATAAATATGTGTTTCCAAATAAATTTTTATAGGTCTAACGATTTTATGCATCTTTAGGCAAAATTCATATCAAACTCAAGGAGTGCACACAACCCATACATAAATAGCCATATAAGTTAAATCCAAAAATGAAGTCAAAAATGAAGGCTGAATTCGATAGAATGCAAGATATAGGTATAATTTATCCCATATAAAAGTTAAATTAGGTTATTCCCATGGTAGTGTAGCCTAAGAAAATAAGGGATATTAGAGTATGTGGTGATTATCAAATTATGAATGATGCATGTGTCAATGATCCATTTTTTATTCCCTTCATAGATTAATTTTTGGAATCTATTATAGGACATAAAGTTTAATATTTCATGGATGTCTTTAGTGGATATCATCAAATACCCATTGTATAATAAGATAGATCTAAAATGACTTTTGATATGGAAAGGGGATCCTTTGTGTACAAGGTAATGCCTTTTGGCCTCAAGAATGCACCTATGGTTTTTTTATCATGCAATGGTGATTGCATTCAAGGACTTCATTCATCACTTACTAGAAGACTATCATGATGATTGGGAATTCTTTTATTTGTTTAAATAACATATGTCTAAATTATGCATCATGTTAGAATGTTGTAAGCTCTATGGATTGCTTTAAATTTAAAAAGATGCTTATTTTTTTACACCTTTTGGTGTCATGCTAGGTCACATAGTGTGAAGTGAAGGCATTTTAGTAGACCAAGATAAAATTGTAATCATTATGAGTATTTATCTTCTTGATTCCTAAAACTCTCACCTTGGCTAACATATTCTCATGGGAAGCTTTACATATGTAGGACTGAATTATGGTTTGTAAAGTAACCTTCAGGATTTTAGAAGTCAACTCTTCACACTAATTGGGGGTGAAAAGGGATAAGAAAGAAATGAAAAATAAACTAACTAAGGTGATACATTGAGATATTTTAAATATTGACCTATACTTTCATAAAATATCTTGAATCTTTGAACATCATAGACTATTAAAGGAGTGCATGCATGAATTAAATCCTATAACATAAATAAGAATCAATACTATAGAAGTAGGGAAATGGAAATTAAAAAAATATAAATATTCACTTAGTTTGGCACAAAACATCACATCCTCATGTTGGGTATAAAAATTCCATACAAAAGGCTAATGACATAGTATATAGTACAATTCTTTCCAATGAGGAGCACTTTCTAAGGTCTAATAATCAAAAACAAAATTGCTTTCTAATCCTATTCTAAAACTAGACTATTATAAATGTCTACTCTCTAATAATAGAAAAAATATATATTCATCTACCATTACCTTCCAAAATGGATGATATATTATTAAATAGGCATAGTGACCTTGTGAGGAAATGACACCTAAAATTCCTAGCACTTAGGCCGATGATGGGACCATTGCAACTGAGTGAGGAACTCTGGCTCATGAGTGTAGTTATTCTTAATAATCCTAGATATGGTGTAACTAAAATGCTTTGTGATGCCATTGATTCTTAGGATAAGAATGGTGGGGACACATGTCTATCTCCATAACTATTCCTAGAATGCTATTAGAAATAGATGCCCACTTACTTTGACTAATGGCACAACTTCTAGATCTAATAAAAAATCTTGCCTTAGAGAAGCACCATGACACCACATGAAAGGTTTGTCTCCTCTTCATTATAACTATATGGTGGGTCCCCTTTCCTTCTTTTCCTACCAATGGCACTACCCAAAGGTCTGACAAAAATAAACTTCCCTTGGATAAGCATTGAGATGCCATGTTTCAAGTTGGCACTTCTTTTAGGAAAGTTGAGAACTTATTTTCAAAAATGAGTTTGGGGGTGCCAAATTGAAAATTTATATTTCCCTTTGTAACTTCTCAATGGGCCTTGCCCATTACTCTTTTATCCAATGACATTGTTTGAAGTTCTGACCAAAAGGAACCAACCTTAGATGAGAACTAGGTCACCATGTGGAGACCCAGCACTACTCCTGGGTGAATTCCAAACTTATTCATACTAAACAAGCATTGGGTTTCCATGTGGTAGAAACTGATACTTATCCAAATACACCAAAAATGGGGCCTAGGAAAAGATAAGGTTGAAGCACTAACAAAACCCATGATGAACCGATCTAAGACTAAAAGTTTATTACTCAAAAAATCTAAACTGTGGGTTCAATCCATAGTTCCTAACAACTCATAGGGTAATGTATCTATGTATGAGAGACTTTGGTTCACAAACTAGTCAAAGAAAAATTTACATAAAAAGGAGAAAGCTTGTAATACTTATAAATTTTGAAGATTAGCCTTCAAAGGAACCCACTCTTCCTCCTTGGGTTGAGCATTATTTTTGAGAGCCTCAAAGGCTCTATCCATATCTATAATCTCCTTAAAGGAGATACTTCTCAAACCTTAAACAACTTCTATCATTTGAAACTCTATCTAGGTGAGTGGCTACAATATTATTTCCACTGTAGAATCACTTGGTGATTGATCAAGAGCCATGAACATAGTCTGGTCACCTTACTTATTCTCCAATAGATATTTGATTTTATCTTCTAGGAGAATGGTGTTATATACAAGTAATGGGGAGGGGAATCCCAATTGAAATCATTATTTCAAATGCCCTTCATATCCCAGATTACCTACTCTAAGCCAGTTTGTAATGCCTTACACTTTATAGTTGCCTTATTTCATCGAAACTCATTGACCTTCACTACCACTTTACTTCAATCAACCAACCCTATCTCTTTTAGTTTCCCATATATTTCAATATAAATATTCTAGATAAGTATTTTTGAGTCCTAAACCGTAGGGGACACTACGGTGATAACCTAGTTGATAGATGTGCTCACATATGTATTTAGCTACTATGAACCTATGATGAAATTGAGTACTAGATTTAAGTTTATGATTACAATTTTTGTCCTCTCCCAATAAGATATATATAATTGTTGTATAATGGGAAGGATTCCCATGGTTTAAGAATGGGAGGTAAGGTCATTATTTAGTTGTAGGATTTCCTAGTCCTTGGTTGAGGGCTCTTACTACACTTGATGTTGTAATTATTGATGCGCCCTATTAGAATCTAAGAGATTTTGATGGGTCTACATAATTTTTATCTTATTTTCTTAAAAATTATCTTTTATGGTCACCTTTTCCTTATTTATACCATCTACCTCAGTCTATAGTTTAGCTACCTGAATGTATAACTGGGCCCTCTGACTAGCCTCTACTTAAAAGGTCTCAGTGGTGACATGGATCTGAAGGTTGGACCTCATTTTGTTAAGCTCCACATCTTTTACCTTGGCCTCTATTTTAAGATATTTGACCATATTTTTCACCACTATGAATTCTTATTCTTTCTTATCTAACTTTCATGCCACCTTGATGTAGTCCATAGTTACAAACTTCTATGTTTCCTCCATCAGTTTGACCCTGTCAATGGGTCTAGTTTGGTTGAGATTGAGGATAATGGCTTGTATTAAGTATTTCCCTACCTACATCTATTCTTGGGGCTTCACTACTTGGAGTGTTATGTGTGTAATCATTAAGTATTGCTATGTTGGGTAAAAGGATATTTGGATATGAGGCATTATTGAGGCCTTGGCCTATTTTCCTCTTTTTTTCTTCACTTGGGCTAGTTGAACTTTTCAAACAAACTTAATCTATTGATGGAACTCCTCCTATGAATAAATATTTTCCCCTATAAAGGGGGATCCTTGTGGTAACCCAAAAAGAATGGTAACATGATGTTGTGAAACAATGGATGCTTTTCCTCTGAAGATGAATAGATGAATGGTTAGGGTGCAAGGAGAGAAAGGTGGGAGGCTATGAAGTAGGGTAGAAATTAATTGTGCCACAATAGATGATGATTTAAATGATGAGGGTTGTGTGGATGAAAGTGATACAAGCTTGATAGAAATAGTGGAGGGTGATGAGAGAGTTAAGAATGAGGTGGAAGTGGAAAAAAGGGGATAGGAAAAGTGTACCTTATTTTATGGGGCTCAAAGGAGAATTAAAGGCTTGCACTTTAGGTCATCTAGGTGAAGATGACCCTACTAAAAGATGCCCTGAAGAGAACTGCTAATGTTTTAGGGTTGTCATATATGGATATAGAGGAGGTGGTTAAGCTGAATACCTCTAGACCATTGAAAATTATTCTTCTTTCTCTAAAGGGAAATCCTTAATATATTAATGGAACTGCTCCTTTGACTAAGTATTTTCCCCTATGAAGCGGGATCCTTGTGGTAGCCCAAAAAAAATGGTCACTTGATGTTGTGAAGTAGTGGATGTTTTTCCTCTAAAGATGAATAGATGAGTGGTTAGGGTGGAAGGAGAGAAGGTGGGAGGCTATAAAGTAGGGTATAAAATAATTGTGCCACAATAGATGATGATGCAAATGATGAGGTTTGGGTGGATGAAAGTGATACAAGCTCAATATAAATAGTGGAAGGTGATGAGGGAGTTAAGAATGAGGTGGAAGTGGAAAAAAGGATTGGAAAAAGTGTACCTTATTTTATAGGGGCTCAAGGAAGAACTAGGGGCTTGTGCTTTAGCTCATCTAGGTTGATATGACTATACTGCAAGATGCCATGAAGAGACCTACTACTATTGTAGGGCAGTCAAATATGAATATAGAGGAGGTGACTAGGTTGAAGGACTCTAGACCATTAAAACTTCTTCTTCTTTCTTTGAATGGGAATCTTCCTCTTCTTATTCTTCTTTGACAAAGAATTCTCCTTTTGTTAGGGCCTCCTCCTTATGGTGTTCATCCTAGAGTTTCTTAAACATCTAATTTATATCCACATCTTCAAATTTTACTTTGGGATTGCTGATTTCCTACCTATATTTATAATAACTGTCTATTTTATCTTGGATCTAGTCCCTTTGGATGAGTTGTGCCTTTAACCCCTTCATTAATTTCTTCATGGGGTCAAACTTCCAAACTACTTCATAAAAGGACTCCCATGGTTTGTAGGTGTCCAATGAGATCTTGGATGGATCCACATAATATTTGATATACTCCTCCATCAATGACATTTTATCCTTAAGGTATGGTTGGGGATCATGATTAAATGGGTATATGATCTTCAATGTGGCTATGAGGCTAGCCAAGTGATACCTCTATTTTTCATTTATCTAGTTGAGGCCGATCTCAACAAACTTGAGTATGAGCAGGCATTCCTACAACCTTTTTCACCACTATGATGCCTCCTTTTGAGAAGGGGACATGCTACAAGCCCTTATTTTTTCACCCTATACCATATACAAAGTATACCACATCATGTTGAAAAGCCAACTCTAAGGCCAAATTTTTGTCTATCATCAGGCGTGAGAGTTAAAATGGCTCATCCTTAAATCCATAGACCCAAATGAAGGTGAAATGGGCTCTGAAGAACCAATCAACTATAATCCTACTATTGATAAGCCATAATATCTATAAATCCATTATTCTAAAAGTGATGGGTTCCCAGTTGAGGTTGATGAGAACCTAAGATAGGAAGGACTTTAAAAATTCATAGTAATCTTGCATGATCACCAAGATATGGGTCTGTACAGAGATGAGGATCACCATGTTATCTTGGGTGCTCATCTCAATGGATTTGAAGGTGAATTAGGTTAAGAAGAACTAGGAGTTTTGATACAATATCATATGGAGGAGGAAGGAGGAATAACTAAAGGTATTATGTGTAGAGAAGCTCACCAACTCAATGTGAATGGTAGTGGTGATGGCCTCCACAAAGTCCATCTTATAAACTCTTTCCTTTCTTACTACCTTTAATATAAAGACCACCCCTAATTGGGAATCAATGATGTGATCATATAAATCCATCTTAAAGATAAATGCTAACATAGAAAGGGTTTATTTCATGTATTTCATCCCGAAGCTCATGAGAGTGATGGGCAAAGGAGGCAATTTAGTGTAATTGCTTTGAAGGAGCAAATTGATGAGCTCCATCTTGTAGACCTAGGTGTCTCAAAAATTTTATAGGTTCTCACCAATATAAAAATAAATGTTGGGGTCACTCAAGATTTGGAGTATCTCCCTTTATTCTTTGGTCTTGATATCCATTTTTAGGTGGTTATTTCCTATAATGATGTCAGTGTTAGTTTCATATCTATCTGCATATTAGGTAATGATTTTTGGGCATGGGTGCACAATGGACATCATGTACTAGGATAGTGTATAATTCTAAATTATATACCTAAATAACTCATAGTCATTCCTTCAAACCTTCTCTATCATTTAGTCATGGGTAGCCTCTCTTAAGTTCCTTGGGTTTTTAGCTAGTTTAGGGTCAAAGATATCATTTGCATAATGTAAGACTAATGTGTGGTATTTTTAGTGCCCCTTAGATATACTTCTAACATTCACAATTTTAGCCTTGGTTGAGTGAAAGCATAAGAATATGATTTACTTACTATTTACTATGGGTGAAGGCCCCCATGACTGCTTCAAACCTTGATTGTGTGCTTTCTCATATGCCTCCCACTTCTTGATGAGGATGTAGAAGTATACATCCCATGAATTCTTATCAAATTCACTCTCTATTTAAATTAAGTAATTGGATATCAACTCCCACTCACAAATTCTTGAAATTATCAGTCAAATATCCCTTTTCTCTAGACACTATTCAATCATTCAATGCCCTTGAAACTCTTAAGGAGTTTAAGTGTTTAGCCTAATAAGGAGAAGGGTATTTATAAGCAAATTATTATAGCCACAATCATCATGAAAATTTTAAATTTGGGTGCCCCATAAATGTTAAGGGTGGCACACATGCTTGAGGAGAAACTTGAAAGATATTTTATGGTGATCCTCATGGGGGGTCATGCAGTATGCAGCATTCAAAATTAATGGTAGGAGTGGGTAGATAATGGTCTTTTAGAGAATGTTTTGAAAACAAGGAGAGTTGAGATGCAGACACCTGGTGATGAGATGAGCCACTTGTATTAATGGCATTGTTTTAAAATGCAACATCAACAAATAAGTAAATTAAACAAATAAATGGTAACAATAAATAAGGGAAACACACATGCAAAAGGGAAACTAACTATATATAAGGGGAAGGCCAGTAAGTTAGTTTAAGTGTTTCAAGTTGATTCCATTAATCAGAATCTCCATTGCATTACCTTATTCATCCTCCAACTTGAAAACATTACCTTTCCTATCACCAATGATGTAAAATGTCCCCCTCTAAAGGGAATCAAAATTTTCATGTTAGCCTAGTTTCATGACCCTTTGATAGTACTTGAGGACCAAGTCCCTTGGCTTAAAGCCTAGGTCCAATGATTTCTTATCAAAACATCACTTGACTACTTGTTGTTGGGTGACCTTCATGTCACCCACTTGCTCTCTATCTTCATGGAGGCTAAGTAATTTGGCCAACCCAACCTCTATTTCTCCATTCACCATAATCTCAACAACTTTTAGAAGTTGTAATGCAAGAATATGTATTGATATGGGTGTGACCACTTTTTTCCTGTATAATAGTTCATACATGGATGTCTTTAGGATTTTCTTAGGAGTGATGAAATTGACCCACAAAGTTTTTTTCACATGCATATTACACTCCCTTTCTTTTTTGGTGAAAATCCTTTTGATCATCCTAATGAGATTCTTGTTTGTTGATTCAACCAATCTATTCCATTGTAGGTAGTAATTAGATGAAGTCTTCAAGAAAATACCATTTCAGAGCATGGATTCAAAAATATTAAAACTAAGGAAATATTTTGCATTTTTTAAAATGATCATTTTTAGAGGGCCAAACCTTGCTACTAGATCCTCTAGGAAATTTATGATCACATTCTCAGTTGTTTCCTTAACTGGGGATACCTCAGTCTACCTAGTGAATTAATTAGTGGTCATAAGTATCCATTTGTGGCTCATGCTTCAGATAGGATTGATAATATTGATAAAATATAGGCCCTATTATGTAAAAGTTTTATCGATCATGATCATATTCAATGACATGGCTGAATTCTTTTGCTTCCCCAAGAAGAACTGACATTGTTAGAACATCTTGACCACCTGATGGTAATCCACAAACATGGTTAGTTAGAAGCATCCTATGTGCATGATTTTGGTCACAATTGTATTTGTTAATAAATGGAAACTTAGAGGGATGAAATGCATGTTTTGGAGGATATTACTGGCCTAGTTATTGTCAACATGTTGGAGTAACTCTCTGTTAAAGTTTCTCTTGAATATGATTCCATGGATTAGTGTGTAACTAGCCCCTTACAACCTATAGAATCACCTACAAGGAGACCATCATGATATCAACTGATTTGCATTAAATAGGTTATGTTAGAAACCTAGGACCTATTGGTTTCAAATTGATTTACCAAAACAATTTCTATTACAACTTATTCTTCTATCGAGGCACCTGTCCATTGGGTCAAATATTCACATAGCCCTCTTACTTGGATAAATTTAGTTGGCTTGACCTAAATGTCATATTATAAGATATTAGTGATCTAGTTGGCCTTATTTTACATGATTTTCCTTCCATTATATATTCCCTAATGTTGTAATTAACCACATACACCATAATTTTGCTTCCCGCCACAAGGTGGTTGAACTTTTTGAGGCCCTTGATAATGGAAAAATCATATTTCTCAATGAAATTATACTTAGCCTCATACCCACACAAGGTTATTGAGTAGAAAATAATGGGTGCTCTCCATTTCCTTATTCTTCCTTTTGAGTTAACACAATCACCAGACTATATTCGATCACATAGATATACATGATGAAGTCTTTGGAGAAGTTGGGGTTGACCAGCATAGGGGTAGTAGATATCACTTCCTTAATTTTGTTGAATGCCACTCTCCCCTAAATGGTCCATTTTAAGGCATGGTCCTTATTTATCATTAGTGTGATTAACCTCACCAATCCTATAAAGTCAGATATGAACCTATTGACAAAGGTAATCTTTCTTAAGAAAGATTGGACCCCTTTCTTATATATCAACAAGGTTAGGTCCTTGATGGATTTTACTATTTTTAGATCAATGGAAATATCTTATTTGGACACCATGTATCTAAGCATCTTACCTTGTGGGACTTCAAAAACACATTGCTTGGGGTTGAGAGATACCTCAAACTCTTGGAGTTTTTAGAAAACCTTCTCTAAATGATCAAAGTGGTCTTCTTTCTTCTTGGAGAATACAGTGAGATCATATAAGTATATAAGGATGATCATGTTTATTAATCCTTTAAAGGATATGTCCATGGCTCATTGGAAGGTATCCTCTATGTTAAGGAGGCTAAAAGGCATTTTTGTATACGTGAAGGTCCCCACTTTGTAGTGAAATTAGTTTTATGTTGATCCTATTCAATAACATAGACCTACTTATATCTTGAGAATCCATCTAGTAGAGAAAACCTTTCCACACCCACTACTATCTAGAAGATCTATTCTATTAAAGGTAGGGAGTAGTGGTCCTTTAGGGATGCCTTGTTTAAGTACAAAAAGTCCACACATATCTTTATTTATCTATTATTCTTCCTCACTAGAACCAGGTTAGATACTCAAGTTAAATTCTTAATTGGGTATATGATTCTTGAGTCGATCAATTTTCACATCTCTTTAGCCATAAGAGACTCAATCTTTGGATTTACCAGCCTTTTATTTTGTTAAACATGTTTGGCTCCTTTTACTAGGTTTATGGTGTGTTAAATGACCTTGTAGTCATATCCTTTCAAATCATCATAGGTCTTGTTGGGGTTTGAGATTTCACCCTAGATGAGCAAGGGGATTCTCTAGGTGCTTTGCTTAAATCTACACCAACATTAGACTAATCCTAGGTTGTGAGTATCCTAAAATTGGATCAGATCTCTATAGAAGGTTGGCCTCCTTATCAATTTATCACCTACACTAAAACTAAACTAGTACTTATTTATAAAATGGGGAGAGAATTGACCAAAATTATAAAAAAACATGTAAAAGCAATGATGCACCAATAATTTGATCACTCCAACTAAAAAAAAACACACTATGAGACACTTTTCAAACCAAATAACATCAATCTCACATAAGTATTTCAGAATAAGGTATTCATTAGTTATTAGATTAACAAGAGAGGGAACATATCCACTTTCAAACTAAAAAATAAACTATAGATTGCACTTATAAAGACCAGTGAGACTATTAAACACCTCTTGAAGGTGAGAAAACTCTAGACATAAACAAGGAACATGCATTCACTTAACTCTAGTGCATGAATTCATAGAAAATACTTAAATCTATCCTAGAAAATGATAGAGGTCAGTCTTTATTGTATAAAAAAGGTGTCACAATAAATTTTTTGGTAGAGTCTGTTCATACCAAAAGAAAGGGGTATATTGATCAATATCAAGGTTTAAAAGCCTATATTTATAATAAATAGAAAGAGAGATAGAGAGATTCATGCATTGAAAAAGGCCTAATTTAAGGATGTTATTGAGTCAGGATCTTATCAATAAAGAATCAACTCTGTAAAATAATTAAATGTCCATTACCCTTATCCAACTGATAGATCTTTTCTTGGAATCATGTCATTATTTAATTGATCTATTGAGGAGGAGGATGTCTTAGAACTAACTAAAAAGTGACACATATACATTAGGTGTCCATTTAAAATTGAAAATGTGAACAATGATGAGGTAACACATAGGTCCACTATGTGTGAAAACCAGTCTTAGATTATTGGTTTTCACATAGTCACTAGTATATCTTTGACTTATGTATTATACCTAAAAGATCTATTTCACCTATATGAAGCTTTGTTGATGATGTTTGGTTTCTAAACTATGGCCTTGGTTCAACCCTAGTCTACCTCTAATCTTGATTCATTGATATTTGCTTTATTTAGGTTCCAAATAATATTTTTGACTTTTATTGAAAATGTCTCAAGCTTGATTTCTCTCATTAGCTATTAAATGCTACCTAGAGATATTAACTCCTTAGACTCACTTTACTCCATTAATCTACTTATGCATGGATGCACATGCTTCATTAATCTACTACATGGATCTATGTGATTTTGACACTTGTCCTTAACTCATTATCTCTTTAGATTCACTGACCAATTTCACTCTACCTCAATCTATCTGATCTTGATGACTGATTAATCATTATCCCTTAATTTAGCTTTGAATTGTCAAATCTATTTCCATTCGTGTCACTTTTCAATCTCATATTGATTCTCAATATCCTATTAGTCTATCAATTCATGTGCTTATGCCATGTGGTGGCCTCTTGATCTCCTTGATTATTTAACACATCTTACACTATTGGATTGAGATGTATGATCGAGTGTGGATCATTAGATCTGCTTTGGTTTGAAAACCAACAACTATTTATTGGGTCTTAAAATTGGTGTCCATGCAACCATCATTTGACATATGTGCAAACGTATTTGAAATCTTTTAGATGGTCAAATCTAGATTCCAATGGATTTTTGCATTGGCTTTAACTTGATGTTAGTGCAAATGTCTTATGTTTTTTAACTAACTTTGAGTACTTGGATCTTGAAGCAAAATAATCATGGAGGTATCAAAATTATTGGAGATGTTCTTGAAGTCAAAATGAATGAACCCATTTAATCCACTAGTCTCAAAATAATTTTGGGTGAAGATATAAAATGTTCAACTTGAGTGGTCCATATTTGTTTCACATGATGTCCTAGTGATGTTCAAGCTCAAATGGCTAAGTATGGGAAACCTAGTATAAATACTTGGGAGTCTAACTTTGTATATTCATATCTCCATTTGTGCTTTGTAACAGGACCTTAGACTTAGCACATAGCAATTTGGGACCAAGGTGAACAAACCCATGTGGTTGCCTTCCTCTGCAATTGCCACACATGTAAGACATAGCTTCATGAAAATTTCTTATTTGCACTTTTTTACACTAGAACCAAGATGCCTAGGTGAACACAATAAATAAATATATGGATGCCTTGCATTTACACACTTATTCTAAGCACTTTTAACATCCCATATGGTCTCTACAACACTTTAGACCTATCCTAAAGCCTTTTGATCCACTAATTTAATAAACATGAAAGAGCTTATTATGTAGGAGAAAAATGGCCAACAACTTTAGTGACTCACATGGGTTTCATACCTATCTATGAAAAATAACCTAGACCATGTTCCTTGTCCACTCTATTGGGTATGGACTCTCTACTTGGATCCAACATATTGACTGGCAATATTTCTCTAACCTCTCCTAAAATAAAACAAGGACCAAAAGGAGAATAAAACAAGGCAAAGTGCCCAAAGCATTTATTGAAAAGGAAACTAACCTAAAATAGGGACAACAAACAAATGTGCTAAAGAAACACTTAGAGGAATTTGAAAAAAACTATCCTAAAATATACAACCTAAAACTATATATACATTTCCTCCTAGATCAAAAAGAAATTTTGACAACTTTCCTATACCATGAGATGTAGAATCAGATGAGGTATGTAACTCCTTAATCCTTAGCCTTGATAACTCATTTTTGGTATATATCAACTTCATTAGCATGATGTTTAGTGAGAACCAAGTAGTTTTAAATAGGTTAGCTATGTGTATATAGATAGTCTCAATTTCCTCATATGGCTCCTCAATTATGACCTCAAATGGTGGTTCAAAAAAGCATACCTTTTTGGTTTCCATGGTGTCTTTAATAATACTAGGCTTCTTCTTTGTTTCAATTTATTCAAGCTCATCAAGGAGTTAATAGTCCATTTTGAAGATTTGAAACAAGTCCATATTTGCAATGAACAATTGAGGTGGAAGAGTTGAAAGACTACACACTCCATCCCCTTTGATCTGCTTGACAAGGTTTCTCTCCTTGGATATAACTATACCATATTCCCCTTGTAGAGGAACATATCCTACTCTCAATATCTTGAATAAATCCTTCAATGAGCTCTTTGGCTGATTGGTAACCTATGGCTGCCCCATAATCTCATCAATTTGATGAACTATTTCATTCATTTTCTCATCCTCTACATAAAATGGAAGCTCATCACCCTCATTCTTGAAGGTAGAATTAACTCTTTCAAATATAATCGGGGTACCAATAATAAATTATTCCTCATAAATGATTACATCCTCCCTATCACATTCTATTGGAATCTCTTTTAAATTTGCAATTTCTTTCTCTAGTTCCCACATGACATGTTCCTCTTCTTGAGTGTCAATGGTAGAAATATAAGATGGCTCCAATTATAATATAAATTGATTTTTTTTGTCATCCTCTCTGTAGATGAAACTCATGAAGCTTGTAACGATGGACTACTTGAAATATTCCACCCCCTTTTCTTGATCAAATGGAGTAGGCATAATAGGATCCTCAAGATAAAGACTAGGAATCACATAATCTGAGTGCATGGCCCATGAAGGTCTCCAAATTTGAGATGGATGGGTTTCATGAGGGATGGTAGGTAGAGTGGGAAGAGGGAAAATTATTTATCTAGGTGGTAGGTGGAGTAGGTCTTGAGGCATAGGAGGAATTGGTGTGAAACTTGGTACCCTATTATGGACTACTCTTTAGGGGGGGGAAGCCATAAAAATGGGAACTTTTTAATGGAGTAGATTCCACTTGATGAAATTTTTCTTGAAATTCATTTCCTTGAAGGATAGGATCTGGGATTTTAAAGGGAGAAGGGGGGAAAATTTGAGTAGCTTTAGGTTTTATTGACTACATGATTTGGTTCCAAAATGGTAAAGATAGAGGTTCTTTTTTACCCTTTTGATTCTGAATCTCCTGCTCTTTCCTTATCTTCAACTCCAAATATTTGATTTTATTTTCTAAATTCTCTTGGAATAAATTTTCTTGGGGGAGGAATGGGTGGCACATAAGAAGGTTGAGGTGGTGTATATGAAGGTACATAAGATTGGTGAGGTTGGACCTGTTGTTCTTCAAGGCCTTTTAGCTTATCCTTAATGCTTTAAATGTAACCACCTACATCCATCATGTCACCTATGAGATTTTTCCAATTTTCTCTCTCAATAGGTGTCCATTATTCTTTTATTTTATTGTAATGACTCTCTCACATGATGACTCAGGTGCGTAGGGACATCTTGCCCATATCATCTCTATGAGCACAATTTTAGTGTATGCTTGTTAAGGCTCATTAAAGTTTGTTTAAGTGATGATATGGATGGATCATAATAGGGTTAATGAGGAGAAATATTATGATGGGCTTGTTGTTCATATGGAGGATCATGGTAATTCCATTGCATGTATAAATTGATATAGGTCCTCATATTGCTGGTGAGGATCATGTGGAAGGTAAGATCCACTCCCTTAATAATAAGGATTATGAGAAACTTGACAAGACTTATCATAACTTTGATATAAATCTTGGTAGGCCTAATTAGGCTCATATGGATGGTGGAGATCATATTTGGTCTATTGATAATGAGGTGGATAATAGGAATGTTCAATAAAACTATTCATATTGACCTCATATGTCAAAATGAGATGTAAGAATTGACTAAAATTTTCAATGAGACATACCTGGCCTACTCATAACCAAAAAACTTTTACTTGGATTCGCCATTAGTGCTAACTTGCTTGCTTCTAAAATATGATCCGAGGAAAGACACACCAAGATCTTTTCACTTTTTTGGACCTAGTCACTATTGGCAAATTTTGATTGATTTGTACCACTAGGCATGCCAAAACTATTTGTTAGGGTTCTAGATTACACCCTAGCTACGTAACGGGATTGTTCAAGTCCTTTGTTAAAATGTAGACCAAAATGGGATTGATCCTAGGCTATGGGTATCCTAGAAATGGATCATAACTCTAGAGAAGGATAGATTCTTTATGGATTTATGACCCTACACTAAACGTAAAACTAGCACTTTGCTTTGAAAAGGGAGAGAGAATTGAAAAAAATTATAAAAATCATGTAAAAACATTGATGCAAAAATGATTTTATCACTTCAACTCACACAAAACACACTGTGAGACACTATTAAAACCAAAGAACATCAATATCACATAAGTATTTTAGAATAAAGCATTTATCAGTTATTAGATTAGTAAGAGAGGGAAAATATCCACTTTCAAACTAAACAATAAAATATAGATTGTACTTATAATGACTTGTGAGACTATTAATCACCTCTTGAAGGTGAGAAAGATCTAGACATAAGCAAGGAGCATACATTTAACATAAGTCTAATGTATTAATTCATATAAGATACTCTCAATCCATCTTAGAAAATTATGGATTTCAGTCTTTATTACATCAAAAAGGTATCATAGTATAAATTTGGGTAGAGTTTGGTCATACCAAAAGAGAGTAATAT
>JARHVA010011417.1:0-60014 GCA_037957365.1 Torreya grandis | reverse complement strand
AAGGTTTGAATCATTATGGGTTAAAAAAAGAGAGGGAATCTTTTAACAAAATGATATTTTGGTTAGAATGTTTGAATATATATTAAAATAATTGAATTATGCATGCATAAATTATTCTTGTTCACATTATTCCTTATCCATTTACTCATTTATGGGCTTCACCTTTCCTAATAACCATTTATGTTACATGGATTTTCCCTAGTCTCAGCTTGAATAGATTAATATCACTCTTAGACTACTTTTTGATCTTTGATCACCGTTACTATTCTTTGGATAGGTCCATGCCTCCTTGGATATTTACAATTATAAATATGTGTGCATGGTTTATATTCATCTGTGTTCATGTTAACAATCTTTTTAAAAATTTAATTTATCCATATGGGTCATTCTATACATTTCACATGTTAGTTCAATGGAAATTACCGAAAGATTTAAATATATAAACATATCAAGCCTAAGATTATTCCTATATATCACTTATTTATCTATCACTATAAATCACTCTTCACACTAAGAGGAACTATCTTAAATTTTAAAAATTTAAAACCCTTAAAAGGAAGAAACCTTGAGGTATGTCTGAGCACCACTATGAGGTAAAATCATAGGTTTTCAAGTGTTGAAAGCCATACATAGTATTATACTACATGGTAGTATTACACTTATTACACACATTCAAATAGGTGGGGAAATTACATTCAATTTTAATTGACTCTTCATAGTATTAGATATGTAGTCAATGCTTAGTCATAAGGGGTGATTGAGGTCATCTCAACCCCATCCTTTTCACATATTTTTCCCATTCATAGTTATTTCATCTTACAATGCAAATATTAAGGGTTTTGAAATAAGGATAAGGAAAAAAATATGTTCTTTTTAGATCATAGATATCTAAATAGAAAGAAAGAATTAGTAGACATAGACGTAGTAATAAAAATAATCAGAGAATTAACATAGTCAAAAAAAATGGATCCACACTCCAATAGATGGTTCCACAATACTAGAAATGCCTAATAAGTGTATAATTATCCCAACACATGTAGGCACTCTATTTATATATTGAATCATTCACATGCCCCCTTTTTTATCTTTTTTTATTAATTATCATGTCATAAACCTACACATTATAGAAACAAGCTAAGTAATAATTTCCCTTGATGTTTTCATAAATATTAAGTTATAATAAATCATAATAACTATACACATTACATCATATTTCTATTTCAATGTTATAACTTATGAAATTTAAATTTTATATAATTTTATTCTAGTAAATGCACATAAGCCTAAAATAAATAAAACATATATATGAACCAATACTTGTCTTAAACACAAATAACCTTAGGTTCCTTATATTTTCTTAGGGTTTAACATTTATGTATTATCTATTTTTTTATTTTCCTCCTTAATTATTGTTTAATAATAATAGAAGACATAATTAATGTTTTACATATTTGATGAGCTTGATAGACATAAATTAATTGAATATCTTCATATGAATCCACACTTTCATGATGCATTTTTACATGTAACTAGAGATGAAAAAAATGTTAAGGTTGTCATTGCAAATGAACAATAACATGATTTATTTTCTGATATTAAGACATGTTTTGGAGGTTCTTATTATAAAATAGGTGGTTAGAGTACTAATCTTCCTACTACATATAAACCTATGGATACACAAGGGATTCCCACCTAAGGTGTGTGGGTAACACAAGGTTTACCTAAAACTACTTTGAATATCACTACACAACATACTATCATGCCTTCTATGATTACTACTCATGTCACACCATCCATCAATACACCATTTTCTATGCCTAATGATTAAACCCTTATAAAAATTGTTCTTTTTCTAACGAATAAGGTTCTAAAATTATAACAAAATTCTTATAAAATAGGCCATACCATTGATTCTCATGATTTATTATATAACCCAATAGAAATTGATATCTCAACTTATCCCTTAATGATAGGTTTTGGGTCACCTAATCTTATATTATATGTCTAAAGATAACTTATTGACTAAGTTGTTTCCATGGATTATTAAGGACTATGAATTATGTTGATTTTATGATCTCTCTTTATTATCAGTTCATGCCTTAAACCCTTTATCTAATCAATTTATAACACATTTTTCATCAACATCAGTGAGAATGTGTCTTAGGCCTAGATTGTAAAACTTAAGCAAGGATTTAATGAGCTTATTAGTGATTATGTGTTCCATTAGAACACTATGATTTGTAAAATAAAAAATCCAATACTTGAAAATGAATTACAATATATATTCATTCCAACCTTGATTTATCAGATACATGAGACTATGTGTTAAGATAATTCCAATATTTTGATTACCTATGTCACACAATTAAGGATAGTGAATTTAAATTTATTTCTATGAATAAGAGAAATTATGGGTCCAAACCTCTAACCACTTATAGTGATTTTTTCAAGTAAACTAACTTTCAAATCAAAAGTGAATGATAATAATAATAATAATGTAAAAGTAATAGCTAACATAGTTTCACAACCAATTAATTGAATTATTCTCTCAAATCCTCTAAGGAGACTATTTTCACACTTAGTATAACCTCCTCATAAGTTACCATAAAATTTACTTAAATTCAATATTATATCTCTCCCTTCCCAAAAAGAGGTTAATATGAGTAAGCCTTAATTTAAGGGATTCGATAATAATGCATATTGTGATTATCATAGATGCATAGGAAATTCAACTAATATGTGAATTAGTTTATGACATATGATAAAATATTTCATAGTTGAAAAAATAATTTATATTAATACATCTAAATATTATTCAAATGTATATCATTATGGGAAAGCTAAGTTGAAAATATTTTCCAATCAATTTCCTAGTCATGTAGTATAAGAAATGATTAGTAAGCCATATATGCATATGTATTACAATACACATCCTCTTCTTACTTATTATATTTATATAACTTATGAATAAAATCCTCTAAATGGTAATATTGGTATAATTTAGTCCTTCCAAACATAAAAAAATATTATCACATTTGATAAACATAATATTTTTGACAATGAGTATTTTTATGAGGAATTATTTGTAGGCATTTACATTGATTCAAAACCTACATAGTGTCATGATAGATAATGGTTCAAGTGAAAAAAATTTCACTATGACACTAATTACTACTCTTGGATATACACATGCAAATTTTATGGATATAAAAAAGATGGTTAAGGAGTTCAATGGATGAAAACATAACATTATTGGGAGGAATACATTACCACTTCAAGTGAGTCCTACCATAGTTGTTACTTTATTCTTATTTTTATTGAGTACATGCTCATTAGACATGTTTTTAGGATACATACGATGTGTGCAATACCATATTTAGTACATATATGTGTGAATTATATACATGGTATTAGGGTGGTTATAGTTTCATGTATTTGATATGAATATCCTCTTCAACAAGATATTATTCCTCCTCCACCCCACCACTACCATTTTAATATTATCATTTTGATGATATTCATTATACTTAGATAGTTCAAATGGAGATAATATATCTTCATATATAACCAATATTTCAACACCTATTACATCGTATGTCTATTTAGGATTAATGACAACGATTGTCTACTCCATCACATCTTAGACTAGTGTTACACACTCCACATGTTATAAAATGAAAACATGAACACTATTATATTATTCATCATGCTCCACATAGTACTAAAGTTAATATAACTCCAAACACACACAAGATTATATGGTTGATGATAATCATGATGGATATGTCACATCATGATATTATTTTTTAGATTATACACAAATACATATATTACTATTCGATCATGAATGGTAACATTAACTGCATTAGACACAAGATCTACATGTAAGCATCCCATTGATGGGATCATCGAATAACATTACATAAATTTAATTCCAAAATAAAATAAAAAATAAGACATATGCATGACATGTTTTGCTTATTTACATGATAGACTATAAATCTAGTTTTTTTTATACACATTAATTTCATAGTATACATGAGTGAGATGTAGGACATATAAGTTTCATATGACATGGACATATAGATGTGGATCATTCCTAAAAATAAGAGATAACTTGAAATTTTATGGGTATATTTTTTGGGGGGGCATCTTGATATTATGAAATTTCTAATTTTTATATGACTATTTCCATTTATTATGTTGAGTTACTTTTCACCGATTATGCATGATTTGATCTAGCATAAACTACTTACAATGTTATCTCACTATATACTATATTTTTTAATATGTGGAAATGATATACATTGATTGAGTACATTAATCTTGATGTTCTATTCATTATTAATGATATTGTGCATTACATTTTTATTAGATAAGGTTACAAAGAAGGATTAGGGTCCCATATCTTTACCAGCACATGAAGATATCCAATTAAAAGAGAGAAAACTAGACATTAATTATAAGCCCTAAAGGCAAAGAAATATGAGGCTATATTCAGCCAAAATTACAATAAAACCATATAAAAAAACACAAAATATCATCAAAAAATTAGTACATAGAAAAATAATAGAACGTAGTGGTATGATTCCTTAGAGTTAGAATAGATAGTTTCATACTTTATTTCTTATTCTTGTATTTCATTTTGGTGTGTCTTATAATTTTCTTACTTGAACCTTGGGATGAATCTTTATCCATGTTTTTCTTCTAATTATTTGGTGTCTTTTCCTTTGATTTTTATAGATTTGTCTTCCCCTCTTCCTTCTTCTCATTCATTTTCTATTTCAGCTTCCTTTTTCTATTAGGGGTGGTCACTCTAGTTTCCCCCACCTCATTTTTATCCTTCACCATTCCTTCACTTACACCTACATGGATATTAGATTATTTTAGGATAAACATTAGCTTCAAATTTTTTATTTCCTTAGCCATTTCAGTGCAAATCAGTTGTTTCATGGCCAAATTAGTTTTAAAATTTTCTAGGTTGTGTTCCACATATTCAATCTTATTGATCCTAGGAGTTTTGGGGATTATACATTCCATTACCTTGGCCTCCTAAATATTTCCCTCAAAACTAATTACAGGTAATTTATTTAGGATTTCCTCCCCCATAGAGTTAGATGAGTCCTCATTTATAGTATTAGAAACTCCTCCACCCTCTTCCTCTGTCTCTTCCCCATCACTTTGCACATCGATGGATTTTATTACATCTTTCCCCCATAGGGGATCACCTCTCTTCATGGTAATTAGAATGATTTCTTGGTGTATGAAGTTTAAAGAAGGGTCACCTTGAAAGATATAACAAAAAAATCCATAGATTTAAGTAAAAAAATAATAAACTAATTATATGCCCCTTAAGTGGTTCATCAGTAGAAAATGATGTAAAAATATGATAGGGTGCTTACCTTCTAGGGTGATATATATCATGATCTAAAGACATATCTCAGGCCACTTCCTTGGTAAATCTACTTTAGGAAACCTTTTTTTTTTTGAGGTAATCAATTTGATAGTGTGTGTTACATGATGAGATGCTTTTTATCTATTCCATTATGTGATTATTTTCATGTTGTATGTTTGACTCTATCTTTTTATATGGCATTTGATTATCCATTATGCATATTTATTTCCTTATGTAATATTTGATTGTCTATTGTGTGTGGGTTTTTCCTTGTGTGATATCGAGTGATATTGTGTGTGTCAAGGGAATGAAATTTATATGTGAATATATTTAATATGAGTGGATAAATATAGTATTATCTATTGAGCTTGTTTGTGCCATGATCCATATCACACAATCCTCTTCTTTTATATGGTGCCATGATACATATCATGCACTTTATGTGTATTTATTACTTATTTTATGGATTATTATTGCTATGTTGACTATTCAATGCATTTCTCATTTCTATATCTATCTTAACATAACACTTGTATGCTGGAAGATGCATGTTTCATATATACTAAAATGATATATTCTTACCATGATTACATGTTATCCACATGTTAATACATGATTTACATTTCTTATATTTTTTTATATATAAAATGATGCATATAAATCCTTCTTTTGAGATGAGTAGTTTGTAGACTACATCCATAACCTCAAAAGGGTGGCATAGACAGTGGCTTGTCTTATAGACTAAGTCTTCATAGATATATATTTTATATTTTGGGTGCATATTACTTCATAATGGTATACATTTTTAATTAGATTGTGACAAGTTTGGAATAATATTGGGGGTATATGTCATGAATTTACATGATTATGAGTGGCATTTCATAGATTCTATGAAAGTATTTCATAGCTTATATGAGATGGATTACATATATCACCAAATTAGGGGCATATTTTATGAATATATTCATATTTTAATAGATATTATGATACTTTGGCACAATTTATTACACTCAAATTACATAGGTTATTAGATTGAGAACCTATGTATGGAATATATGGAACATTCTACAAAAATTACACTTAAGCATTATGTAGGTATTACTCAAGCATCACTCATATTAAATCATATATCCATCTACAATATATATTTATAATATCTACACAAATTCTTAGAAATGTATGATATTTTTTTCATCCCTTAGTGGATTCCATTTTTAGATATAGTGAGTTGTGTGGGGTTGAAGTTATGGGTGACTTAAATTCTAGACACTTTGGTTTCAAATGAGGGGTAGGGAATATTTATCTCAACTGATGGTATAAAAATGGAATCACCAAGGGGAACTACATTCATTCTCCATTTTCTAAAGGAAGAAAAGTCTTTAGAAGAAAACCTTATTCACGTATATATATGTGTATTCATTCCAAAATATTTCATTTCACATATGTTTAATGTTATCACTTTCATATTTTATTTCATAAGTAAAAACTTATTTGTAAATGTCTCATTGCAAGTTTTCATAGAGGAAGGTGTAACACTTAGTGCCTATCTGAGCACACCCATTTTTATTATTCTTAGGAATCACACTCTATCATCTTACTCTAGCAATTCCATTACTAGAATAAAAAGGGGGAAAATTTAAACATCATATTTGGAACTAGACACTTGAAAATATAATATTTTACCAATCTATAATGCATTTAAAGTATGCATGCATACATGAATATTTTTCACATTCTTCCTTATCTATTCATCTATATATAGCTTTGACCTTACTAAATTTTTGTTATTGCTACATTGGATTTCTTTAGTCTATACTTAGAAAAATTAATATAATTCTTAGACTACCTCCTAGTCTCATATCATTATTCCTATTATTTGTAAAAGTCCATGCCTCCTTAGATAGTGTCACATTATGGATCTTTCTACATACACTTTAACTATCACTTTCCAAAATTCAAATTATCCGTATGGGTTAGTTTGTCCATTTTACATGTTGGTTTAGAGGAATTAAACTTGAAATTTATTTAGATAAACATATCAAGACTAATTGTATTCCTCTTTATAAATTATATATATGTCACCATAAATCACTATGCATATTATGAGGAATTATCCTAAAGTTTTCAAATCTAAAATCCCTCAAAAGAGAAATCCTTGATCTAAGTTTGAGTACCACTTCAAGGTAAAATCATATGTTGTCAAGTGTTAAAATCCATACATAGGATGACACTACATGATAGTATTATGTTTATTTCACACACTCAGATAAGTGGGATAACTATTCTTTCTTTGAATTCTCTCTTTGGAGTATTAGGTAAGTAGGCAGTACTTAGCCATTGGGGTGACTAAAATCAAATCAATCCCTTTCACCCATTTCCCCATTCACATTGATTTCATCTTATAATATAGAGAACTAGGGGTTTAAATCAAGAAGGAAAACATTATGTTTGTGTTAGATTCAATATATTTTAATAAACATGAAACATTGGTAGACAAAGGAAAAATGAATGAAATAATCATAGAATCAAAGCAGTAAACACAAATTGTTCTACACTCTAGCAGATGTTTTTGCAATACTAAAAGCATCTAGAAAATGTGGAGTTGTCCTAGTTAGCACATGTATTATATTTACATAGAGAATTCATAGGCCCTTGCATGATCTCTACTTATGAATATACCTTGTTACAGACCTACACATTTTAAAAATAAAATAAGTACTAAATTCCTTTAGTGTTTCCTTCTATAATTTTATTTTATTAAGTTTAATGAAGCCAAAAAAATATAAAACAATTTGCCACATTTTATAATACCATGGTCCCTATAAAATGGAATCAATAACCATTCCTCATTATTTTAAAGGTCTTCATGGACCCATGGATTTATTAAATCCATTTTTTAGTCCTTCATGCATTTATGTTTTTCCACTATGACTTTTCATTATAGCTTGAGGACCAATGAATCAATTGAATTCATTTAAATTTTTTAATTCATATGAATTCATTATGGATACTTAATCTCTTATGAGCCTCTATGATTGTATTTTGTCTCATTCCTAGGTTCCAATATTCATGTAATTACTTTTGACTCATATGGTAGGATACCAAAGTTATGGACACCATGAACATGATAATACATTAGATAGCCACCATTGCATATATTTTAAACTATATTATCATACCATGGACCTATTAAATTTTATAAACCAATATATAACTCATCGAGTCTAATGGTCTATGTCACACTATGGAATAAATCAAAAATAATTAGTGAAATTGTGATCTTCTTGAATAATTGTGACCATGACACCTAAACTCAATCAACACCTTGAAATTATATGGTCCCATGTGCCAATTCCAAGTGTATCATGGACCTATTGGACTATTCAATCAACTTAATAATATTGTTGTATATGCCAAATATTATATGGGACCATATACTCAATCACAATGAAATATTTGAATCGTGGCCACTGATGTAACTTATGACTTAAAATACATGTCATCATTAATATATGTATATATGTGCATGATTATCTATATAAAATGGATACTTTAGGGTGGGCACCATTAATTATGAACATATATAATCTAACATATGTCCTTTACTAAAAATTTGGACTATGCAACTTGGGTTACACATAAAAAATATGTGACCACCAATTGTAAATAAACTTAGAGTTACGAATACAACTATGACCATATGATCAAATATGTTATCCCTTGTAAATATATCACCTCCGTGAATTGATAAATTATTCTTGAAAATATTTATTAAATCATGCAAAACTATTTACCTATATTTTTGATGAAAGATTTCCAGTATTCATTTGATTCTCTTGCATCAAATAATAGTTGATTTCTAAGTTTAGATCCATATATATAGGTTCCATAGTTTTCATTATAAATACACAAAAAAATCACTTTGGAGTCAAAAAATAAGAACATCTTGGTATTCATCCTTTCTACTTTAGGTATTCACTTACAACATCTCTTGAAAATTGACACCTGAGCTAAGGGAGTGATTGATGCATAGACAAATCAATACAAGGTAAATATATTTATTACTAATCTATTTCCTTTTATTTACTTATTAGATATATATGTTCTACTCAGTATGAGATTAGCATCTATGCTGTTGTCCTTTCCTAGGTTTTTCTTTATACTGAATATGTTGGTAAAACATGTCTCTTAGGCTTTCCATAGTTTAGGACCTAGTCCAGGTCACATTTGCTTAGAATAAATTAAAATCATCCATTTTTGAATTTATCTATTGTTTATTTTATTTTATTTCTATCTATATCTAGGTTACCCTTATTTTTTAGCTCTTTATATGCGGTCTCCTAATTATATCTTTGATACACCATTTATTGTAACCATTGTTATATATAATTGATATATATATATATATTAAGACATAGTTAGAATCCATATCCTATATGTTAGTCATAGTGATTTAAATTTTAAGGGACTTATGGAGTTATAAATCCTAGGTTGTTAAAGGTTTGGAATATGAAAATTAGGTAATAAATATTAAATAAATACACACTAATTTGTACAATAATTGGCCTAATTTTATTACTCTAATAGTATAAATGAATCACACAAGTCTGTACTTAGATGGAAACTAATTGAGACAAATGAATTAGTGGTTTGAATTGGTGTAAAATCTTATCATATTGTTGCAAATTAAAAATATGTCTCATAACTCTTCTTGGATAGAAACATAGTCCCCTAGATAGTAGTGCATTATGCTAGTGTCCTCATTATCATAATAATGTCTTCTTGTTGAAAGTTATGAGAAATTACAGGAATAGCCTTCCTTGAGTTTAAAACACTTGTGTCTATGTGGAAGAACCCTAATTCACTACTTGTGACTTATTTTTTATTAATTTGGGAGCAAACCCTATACCTCCATGTTGTTAAGGTATTTGAAGATCGTAAGTATCAAAAGTGTAATGCTAGTTGGATAGGATGGATGTGACCTTAACACCCTATTATGTTCAAAGTTTCCTACATAGCAATACTTTGAGAGGGGATCAATCCCAATGTATTTATCCTACCTAAGTTCTTGCAAGTTCAAGTAAATGCTAGTATGAGTGTCAACTTGTGTGTTTTGAGTGTGTTTGAGACTAGAAATCTACGTAATATGAGTTTAGTATTTTTTATATGGATATATGTAGAAATAGGTTATAATAAATATTAGTGACCTTAATTTAAACAATTGTTTCTAAGTTTATTCATGAGTATTTACATTTGATTTCCATCTACTAAGTAAAGGGATAAAAATGGTGTATACATGCTAATGTGGTGTTTTCCAGGATGTGATTTGAGTCTAGGCTAACTATAAGGTACCTTAAAAATAAAAATATGTATGTTTGGGTTGAAAATAGGTAAGGAACACTATCACAATACCTTAATCACTAGTAAAATGCACTAGTGCCCATAGAGGTGCACTAGTGTCCAAATGGTAGAACTTGGGGCACTAAAGGCTTGGATGCCTAGGGGAAGGTCTAGGATTACTTTTAGAATGTATAGGTATGGGTTATACCCACATAAAATATATATAAGGATTGAAATAGGCCCTAATTAGGTATAGGGCTAAGCTAGGGGTAGGATGGTCTCAAGTGACACTCATTAAACTCAAGTGACATTTTATTTGACTATATTTGCTGCCCCTTTATTATAAAAATGCAACAAATTGAAATGACTAGGATCAATGGAAAAAAACATACTTAGACTTACCTAAGATGGGAATCCCTTAAATCTAGGTATGAGTTTTCAAAGCATACTCTGTTGCATGTCTTAAAAATGAAACATGAATGAATTAGTCCCAACTTAAGAAATATCAAAATCAAAGACAAAATTGATAAAGAGATAAGAGAAAGAGGAAAGGAATGAATACGCTTAATTGGGTACATAAACCAATGAAAAAACTTGGTAGAATCCTTAGTGTGTATATCTAGTGATTAAATAGTGAATAACTTAGACTAAGTTGATGGCTTGCTCAATCCTCATGTGTGGGTGGCTCAAGAACTCAACTAATTTTAACCCCATCATTTTTCACCCCTACTTAATGGATCATGAATTGTGAATAATTTAGATTGGACTAATGGCTTGTTCAACCCTCTTATGTAGGTGGCTCAAGAACTCAAGTAGATTATAAATCCATCATTGCTTACCTATGTGTATTAGATTCATCTATAATTAAAATTATGAAATGTAAATAAAGTTTTGTGATGTAACTAAAACATGTAAGATGGCTCTAGGTCCACTTAGAAACTTTGAAATGAAAAATGGCTTAGGGGTCTCGTAGGCACTCAAGTATGTAGCTCAAGGACTACTCAGTAATTTCAACCACTATAGATGGAGTAAGGCATCAATTTGATGCAAAAATGGTGAAAATGGTGTTTGGATTAATAATGTGGAGAATGACATGAAGTTTTCCATTCCATATGATCAACTAATGCATAAGTGAGAATATAGAAATAATGTGCCACACACATACCCCTAATTATAATATTTATGCATATGGATTTTGGATTTATTTATAATTATCTATATTTGAGAATTTCTAAAACTAAAATGGGAGTGATCATGTCAGGCATGATGCCCCTAATATGATCAAACTAGTATGATTTTATGCAAAATTGAGTATAAACTAAATATATATGATAATATTTGATTGATATTGTGTAAAGCTGAACTATGACTACTATACCTTTCTGGCCAATCTAGATTTTCATATTTATAGAGCTACTATATAGTAGTGTGGTCCCTTGGATAATAATAAATTGTGCTAGTGTCCACTAGGATAGGGTAGTTTCATTCTATATTATTTCTATTCCAAAATAAAATCTATCTATGTATGACTACTCTTTACTATGCTTTCGTAATTTTGTACTCTATATTTTGTATCTACAGTCTAAAAATTATATTCTAAGTGTGCCCAAATGGCTTTATCTCTAAGACAAACCTATATGAATGCCCCTATTTTGAGGGGAGTTATTAAACTTGTGCAATAACTTTCCTCAAAATAAAATCTATGTAACTTGTATGTTAGCCTAGACATATATGATATCTATGTGATAAACCAATATAATGTGTATACATGACATCAAAATTTAAGATAATATGAGCATAAGTTGGAAATGTATGATGCATGTTAAACTTATCAGTCATAAGGTTGTCAAGATAGATAAAACAATATAAGCATGTATATAGATAATAAATCTAAGTATAATATGAGTAACTACATAGGGGGATGGGGTATGGTGTATATCAATTCACCCAAGAATATATGGGAGATGCATGATGTCCTTCATGGCAACACAAACCAAGTGTGTAAGTGTAAAAATCAAGAGACGATGTCTTATCCATGACACATACATAAAAGCATATATAGAACACACATAAGGCACACAAATTAGGTCAAGGGACACAATTCAAGGGACATGGGCACATGTCACTAAGTTTGATAAAGATAAAAAATATAAGGACATGGTCAAATGTTTCAATCTACATACAACAAGCAAGGTTGTCTTAGAGCCACATGGAAGGCCATGTTCAAATGTTTGCATACATAATCAATAAGGCACACATAAGGACATGGGAACATGTCCAAAGCATAGATAAAATTAAAACAATTAGAATATATCCATATAAAATGGCATATTTAAATTCCCTTGAATATGTGTAGATGCAAAGAGACACAATCAAATCTAAACGAGGAAATATAAAAATAAAATTATGGATGAACATGTGGTACAAATATGTATAAGAGAAAATATTTATATAATCTGAGTCTATAGTAGTAGTAATTAAAAAAAACTTAGGATAAGATTTCAATATCAATATATAATCAATTTTAAATATATTATATGGAGTATAAAATGATATAACCTGGTAAATCAAAAGTTGTGTATAGGATGCTCCTAATGGGCAAATATATCAATGTTGAATTAGTGTATCTATGTATGTGCCCCCAATGGGTGGATAGTAGCATATATGGATCTATGTAGAGGACCTGAGTCCTATAGTAATCTTAAATCAATAAAAAAAAAGAATAATTTTAAGCATGTATACATGATAAAATCAAGTTACACTAACATAGATACCATATGTATTACCTAGAAAATAGAAGAAATGTAAACATGGGAATGCATGCAATCTAAAATTTTGTATTTTTTGAGAAATATTTGAATTTTTTTGTATTTTTAACATATTATATTAATATTATATTTTCTAAATTTAATATATGTATAATCAATCATGGAAATAAAACTATACACAAGGATCAAGGTAAGAAAAACTATGTACAAGAGGAGAGATACAATTAACCAATGAGTCTAGAAGGAGACTCACAATAAATGTGTCATTTATCAAAGAGAGGAAGAGTGATTATGCATATTGTGTGAAGAGGTATCTAATATTGAGGAATCAAATATATTAAGTGATCTATAGTTTAAACTATGTATGGAGTGGGGCTATGAATATGTGAAGCTAATTGAGTTGACCTTCAAACTATGGGGTTATTGGGAACTTAAATAGTAGAAGAAGCTATAATTATAATGGATTGTCTATGATATAACTCTAATCTATGTGGTAATAGGGTATAGAGAGGCTCTCTAAAATCCATAACATGCCTTTTACATAGGGATCTCTCTAATATAGGTCTCTGTGGGAGAGTATAAATGCCATAAGAGTATACCTCACCTATATTTATGGCTCAACTGATAGGTGTGATAATAGATTATCTATGATAAATGATAATTGGTGTTTACTATATTATTATATGTGGAATAGGTAAAGGATACTCATATAGAAGACCCTCAACTATAACCACCTGATTAACATGTATATATTTGAGACATTTGTGTATGATAGATGGGATATCTTGAATCTAATATATTAAAGGCCTACCCAATAACATATCAAATGTGCTTAAAATAGGTATGACAATTAATCTATTTGCCACTTTTGTGATATCAACCTATAATGGTAGTAATATATCCCTAATAGAGCCTTGAACATGGTCACTGAAGCCATAATTAACTATATCTATCTGAAAAATATCCTACTCCAAATAATCCAAGTGTTGCAGAAGTGTGATAGTGCACATGTTAATGTTTGACCCATTGTTAACCATGACACTCTAAATAGGATGATGATCAATGTAGACTTGTATAAAGAGTGAATATAAATCTGAGTCATCATCAACTATCTATTGTTATGATAAAGTGAGGAGAGGTCTAGTTAGAACTTTAGTATGATACACACCAATGATATTACTAAGAGGGTGTTTTTTTTCATATGTGTATGATAGGATGTTGGTGGTGGATGTGTCTGATAAGTATAGTGAGCACTTGAAGTGCCTACTATCTCATTAGCTATATGTTTTGTAAAAAGAATCTAAAAATATTTTTAATCTTTTCAATTTCATTGGTTGTGGTCTAGGTGCCTGTATAGGAGTGTTAACATTAATTACATTAGCATCTATTAAATCTTGTATCTTATATCATAGACTGATGCATCTATTTATATTATGGCCTAGTGTACTATGATAATTATATAATGCATTGCAATCATAATTATTTGGAAGAGGCTTATTTTTATCAACCTCTTTCATAGGAGGGAGAGATATGATGTTGCATTCCAAGCATTGTTAAAGAACGCGTGCTGGTGATTTAGGAAGATTTGTAAAAAGTCTCCTTGAAGTAGATGATAAAATCATACAAGGAGATGGATCTAAAGCTACATTAACTATTTTATTTTGATCTCTCTTATTTTTATTGGGTCTCACTTTATATGGGGGGTTATTATAATCTTGTTAATTGACTATGATCTAGTTTTATACTTTAATTTTCCCATAGCGATAAGTTTGACTTCCTATTCCTTAACTATATGGCATAGATCTATGAATTATGTAAACTTATTGAATATAATAGCTTCAATTTAATTTTGGTAATGACATCTAATTTAATATGTCCTAGAGTTCTCTATTTACCATGGGGATAGTCATCTTTTGTAATATATTTTTTATCACAAGACATATTCAACAATTAGCTCATTAGATTTTTGTTTAAGTTGAGAAGCTTAATCATAGAAGACTTTGTCATTGATTTTGATCTAAAAGTGTACCAAAACCATATAGACCAATGGATTGAATGCTATGATGGACTAATTAGGAAGATCATAGAACCATTATAATGCATAGTCTATTAAATTATAAGGGAACAACTTAGTGTAATCCAAACATGGTACATGGAATACTCATAGATGGTGCTCTAGGTCACCCTTACCATCATACAAATTAATATTGGGCGCCGCAAATCTAGATGGAAAAGTAATTTTTGATATATATTTTGTTAAAGGTGTATGTAAAAGAATACGAGAATCCAAGGCATGAGGTACTCTAGTGGCACCCTGGTGAAGATGTACCACCTTGGCTTGTATATCATGGATCTCATGCATAAGGGATTATACATTTGGAGAGGATGAATGAATACTATCCATAGGAGGTATTTCCACTGGTGAAGGTTACTTAGTTATATAAGGTTGTTGTAAAATATAAGTTTCCCCCATAGTAGGTGTAATAATATTAACATTTATGGGGTTAGAATATTGACCAAGTAATGTGTTCTTATATTCAAATATATCTTGTAAAATATGTACATAATCATGGGACTATTATTGAAGTCTATCTCTAAAGCTTTGTAATATCTCATCATTATTAACTATAAGATTATCATTATCAAGTGGATGAAGTTTAACTTGAGTCCCATCTTATGCATCACTTTGATCTAGATTATATTTATCATGTTTAGATGTATTATCATTGAATTTCACATAATTAGGATGTGAAGGATCAATGAGGGGGGTTGTAACTATCTATTTTTCAATGGTATAGGCTCAAGTGGAAGTAATATGGGTATACTCAATAGGGTTACCACTAATCATAACACTTCTTTGAAAAGGAAGAGATATAACTTTTTGGTATGGCATATAGTAAACAAAACAAAAGAGGGTTGATATAGTAGAATATATGAAATTTGAAAAGTCTAGCACAATAAATAAAAATAGGAAAAATAAGGATACAAACCCTAGATCATCTAGGGCTAGGGTTTATGCACTATTTAAAGTAAGTCAGGTTCACCAAATGATTTAAATTTTAAGGGATTTATGGAGTTGAAATCCTTAGGTTGTTAAAGGGTTGGAATATGAAAATCAAGGAATAAATATGAAATAAATGCAACTGATAATTTGTAAAATAATTACTTAAAATGATTATTCTAAAAATAGCAATGAATCACACAAGTATGTATTTAGTTGGAACTAATTGAGATAAATGAATTAGAGGTTGGAAATTGGTGTAAAAGTTGATCAGACTGTCATAAACTATAAATAGGTCTTATAAGTCCTCTTGGATAGTAGCATGGTCCCATGTATAATAGCACACTGCACTAGTTTCCTCCATGCCTTTCTATTGTCCTCTTGATAAAAATTGTGTGAACTTCTATGAATAGACTCACCTAAGTCTGAGATGCTTGTGTCTATGTGGAACAACCTTGATTCGCTACTTGTGACCTATTTTGGATTGATTTGGGAGTATATCATAGACCTCTATGTTGTTAGGGTATTTGAGGAGCATAAGTAGAAAAAGTGTAATAGTAAAAATGGATAGGTTGAATGTGACCTCAACACCCCTCTATGTTGAGAGTTTCCTACATACAAATACCTCAAGAGGGGATCAATTCCAATGTAGTTCTCTTACCTAAGTGCTTGGTACAAGTGTAAGTGTATGCTAGTCTGAGTGATGGATTGAGTGTTTCAAGTGTGCTTGAGACTATAAATTTGAGTAATTTTAGATTAGTATTGTTTTATATGGATATATTAAAAATTAAGGTAGAATAGGGATTAATGACCTTGATTTTCACAACTATTTTTGAGTTTTTTCATGAGTATTTACATATGATTTCCATCTAGTGAGTAAAGAGATAAAAGTTGTGTATATATACTGATTTGATGTTTATTAGGATGTGATTTAAGTCTAAGATGGCCTGAAGGTGCCTTGATAATTATAAATATGTCTATTAGGGTTGAAAATATGTAAGGAATACCAACACAGTCCCCGGGTCACTATCACAATGCACAAGTTTCCAAAGGGGCATGCTTGTGTCTAGGTGGTAGAACCTATGGCACTAGGGGCTTGGATGCCTAAGGGAAGGTCTGAGACTATTTTTGGAATATATCAAGATGGATTAGATCCACACAAAATCTAGATAAGGATTAAAAGAGGTCCTAAGATATGTTTAGGGATAAGTTAGGGCTAAGGTGGTCTCAAGTGACACTCATTACACTCAAGTGTCATTTTATATGACCACACATAGTATTTATAATTAAATTTCCTTGATATTGAGTTTGTATTACCATATATTAGATATAAAACCACATCAAGTTATATCCTTATCTCTATGTATAATACAAACTCTAGTTTGATCTCTTATTTTTATCCTAGTCTATTGAGACAAAGATGATTGTTATATTGATAATCTTGCCAATTATACATTCTAATGAACTTGATGTGAATCTTATCCCACCATTGGTTAAATAGTATTTATGTTTCCATTTATAGATTCTCGAAACACTTTTGTTTAATAGGTATCTCTTATTAAACCTTATTTCCTATCTTTCTATCTTTCCAATTTTCTAAATCTTTCTAGAGGCATTTAGTTGTTGCCAAGATGCAACACCTTTTTGAGCAATCTATTTAAAAATCCAACCTAAATTTTATAGGATTTTATTCTTACAATTCTAACACTATTGAGTTGACCAATACCCATAAGGATTCTTAGCTTACCTCTTTTAATTTTTATCTTTCTCAAGATCACCATTGTAATGATTATAATATGGTTTCAACTAGATCCAAAAACTATGAGCCATACACCAATCTTAAAATCAATGGGATATCCACAATACTCAAAACCATTGATTCCTAAGGTGAATAGGAATGTGACTTAGAGTTTACAACTAAGATGAAAATATTTATCTTAGATCATATTAAGCATAGGAAAAGGATATTTTAGTTTTTTAATAAATCATAATGAAATATTTTATGTATTTTCCTCCTTACCCTACATGTATGTTCTCCACAAGACTTGGGTAAAATCAATTCTCAACTTTCCCTATCCCTTAAACATGTACCATGATTAGTTTATAAACTAACATGGTGGGTCTTAGATTAGTGAGACTACCCAAGGCACTCATATAAATGATATAATTAATGCTAAATATATTAATTCTCAACATGCTAACCAAGTCTCTACTTCAAATCAAAATTCACTGGATTCTAACCAAGTAATATTATAAGTCATAAACCAAATGGATACCATGAAATCTTTCAATAACTATAGACACTAAAATATGGTATTATATTCTTATAAATTCTAATATTTACATATGTTTACCTTACACTAAATATGCATACACATATGGATCTTTCACACCCTTCTATCCTATCCATTTACCTTCTATGGTCTTGATATTCCCAATTACTATTAGTCACCTTTGAGAATTCATAGTCTGTGTCTAACCTACTTATATCATATTTAGATTATTTCTTGATCATTATATCACTATTATTTTTTATATAAACATTTGGCCATAATCAGACACTTCCATATTTTCTTATACATCCACCTCCATTGGAATTATCTATGTTCCAAATAATGATATCTTTATAAATTGAAATCATCTTTATTGGTTGGCTTGTATGTTCCACATGTCAGTGGTGTGAGAATTTACCCAAAGAGTCATAAATTATTAAAAATAAGTCTATGCCTATTTCCTATCTATCACTTACCAATAACACCTATATTATCACTTGCACACTATGAGGAAAAAAACATGAGCCCTTCATTTCTACCAATATACCTTTTATAGATATTGATTTTAGATATGTTGTTCACATTACTATTGGTGCTACTATTCCTATGTCTACACATTTTGTTACATGTGATTCCCAACTATAGTGCGGGGGGGTGGGGGGTTGGGGGTGTTGGTGGGGGGGAGGTGGAATAAAAGGTTTTTATTATATTAATATTATTATTCAAGCATAATATACTTATGTATATCCTATTATCACTACTCATGTCACATAATATTATACTACTACTTCAAAATACCTCATGCAAACTATTATAAATATACAAGTTAAGGTGTTGTAGTTAGAGGAGGGTGTTTCCAAAGTGATTAATCTAATTTATTCTCATTTGTTTCTTCATAATAAATTATCCCCATATATTTCATCTTACCCTTTACCTATAAGTTTTGTATCTCCTAAGCTTACATTAAAAATGGTAAAGGTGATCCAAAGCAAAAATTAAGAGTATTTCATGCAACATGCTTAGATTTTAGTACAATGACAAGTCATTAACTAGTTTTTTCTATGACCTCCCATTCAAATTTGTTCATGAATTTAATCCCTTGGAATATTAGTTTATAACACATTTTTTGTCTTATGCCCAAGTTTCAAAACTTAAGCAAGGATTCAATAAGCCAATTAATTATTATATGCTTCAATACAAGACCATGATTTATAAGATTAAAAATCCTATGATTGACAATGAGTTACAAGATATATTCAATAAAATATTTTTTATCCCTATCCATGAGTCTATTACATTTGAGAGATTCAAATCATTTGATGATTTATGTCATGCACTTTATGATGAGAAATAAAGCTCAGATCTATGAATAATCTAATGTATGTGGTTAATACTCAAACTAATTTAAGTTTAAAGTTTCAAATAAAACCAAATTACAAGGACAAAATGAATGACACTAATAATGAAGAAAAAATAACATTTAATACAATATTACAACTTACCAATCGACTTGTCTTATCTGCTCCACAAAGGAGGCATTTTTCATGATTACTTGAACCTCATAATATAATATTATAGAAGTTACTTGAGTGAAACCTCATATCTCTCCATACCCCAAAGAGGTTGATATGATTAGGCCTCTACCTAAGGTATATGATAATAATGTATATTGTGATTATCATAAATATGCAAGGCACTCTAAAAGTAGATGATTTTACTTTAGACATAAGATCCAAAATCTTAATGATGATAACACTATTGAGCTTAATGATACTAGTACACCTATGAATTATTCATAAACAAAAACAAATGGGAATGTAAAATTTAAAATAGTTTTTGATCCCTTTCTAAATCATGCAACAATGGAAAACAAGGATAATTATAAGGTGCATATGGTTTATAATTCACTTCCTCATCCTTTTACATTTGACCACCCATTGGATGGTGTTATTGGTACACTTACAAACATATTTATGCATTGGTATAAAATTACATTTGATGGAAATAATTTTATGGATGATCATCCTATTTATACATAAATATTTATATGCACCTAAATTGATTTGAAGTCCATACACAATGTATTGGTAGACAATAGTTGAAGTGAAAATGTCTTTACTATGAAAATACTTAATATTCTTAGATATACACATAAGTATTTAATGGATACAACAAATCTAGTAAAAGGATTTGATGGAAAGAGACAAAATTCCCTTGGGAACATTGTGCTACCACTTAAGGTGGGTTCTATAGTAGTTTATAATTTATGTTTAGTCTTATAGAGTATAAGGGCATTCACATCTTGTTAGGACTTATTTGGATACATAAACTTCATATAGTACCATCTTCAATACATATATGTGTAAAGTATATACATGGTAGTAGGGTGGTCATAATTTTGAATATTTTATAAGAGTATCGTATCTAGTAGAGATATTTTCTCATCAAACCCCACCATAACTAGAGTGAGTTATAAAAACTGCCAGGGTTAATTATATTATACTATTCATAAGAAGGTAACTAAATTTCATAGACAATCAATGCTTCAATACCCATTGCATTATAAGGTCATTTAGGGTTTAAAATAACAATTATCTACTCTATCACACCCTAAGATAGTGTTATATAGAGATTCACATGTTTCACATCAAATAAAAAAAACATTTTACTATAGATCAGAAATATACTATTGGTACACAATACATAGGATCATATAAGTCATGTTGAATATTGATATTCTATATCATGAGATCATCTCTCAGATTCAGATTAGATACATATGAGACTACTTATCCATGGGAAGTGACCATTAATACATTTATATATTTCCTAAATGTAATGATTCAATCATACCCTTGATGGGATCATTGGTTCAAATAAATAAAATAATCAAAATAAAAAAACTAATATATTTTTAAAAATCAAAATCAGGACATAAGCATGACATGTTTTCTAGTTAATATTTTCAATTCATCTATTATCACATGTTTGGTAAAATACATATCCTTTTATATATGAACATGAATTTCATAATATATATGAGTGATATCTATGAAATACAGATTATATATGATACATTGATGTATAGATGTAGGACATTCCTATACCAAAGGATGATGTTAATGCTAGGAGTATATCATTCCATATGTTACATTATTATAGGTTATATATTTATATAACCATTCCATGTATCATGTTGAGTTACTTTAATTGATTATAGATGATTTTCACTTTCTTATAGTCTTTATAATAATAAATTTTATGGATATGCTATTTTTGTATGCTATGACATTAACATAGATAAATGTTGTAGACTTGATTGAATTTTTTGATGCTTCATTATTTCTATTTATTTTCATATAGGTTAATTATATATTATACTTTATCTATATCTTTATTTTTTATGTGATTTTTTCTATATTAAGTCTATCATTTAATATCTCTTTTTTATTCCTTTCCTTCTTGTATGATTTTTTATGTGATTGAGTGTATCATTGCTTGACTCTTTATTTATGTGGCCTTTTCCTTGTTATATGAAATATTATTTTCCATCATGTGTGTTTATCTACTTTTATTTCATTGAGTCCTATTGCATGTAATTTTATTGTGTACGTCATGGCTATGACATTGTGTTCTTACGAGTGTATAAATATAGGACCGTCTGTTGGATTTACAATGTTGCAATCCATATCACACACTTCCCTACTTATTTACAATTCCATGATCTACATAATGCATATTTATGCATAGGTTACTATTCATTGACTATATCTATGATGATTACTAATACATACATAATAACTATATATATCTTGACATGAAACTTGTATGCCTAAAAATATATGTTTCATATATGCTTTGTTGATCTATTAATAATATGATGACATATTATCCACATGTTAGCACATGATTTGAAATGATTATAGATTTATATACAACATGATGTAATTAAACATTTATTTTGAGATGATTAATTCATAGGATACATTCTTCACTTCAAAATGAGGGCATATTAGTGGGATTGTCATAAAAATTTAATCCTACCTACATAAATAATTCATGTTTTAAGGAAGATTATAGGATTCAAAGAGTTTAGATTGGGGTAGATTATCAATTTTTTATATTATGGGATATACATTTATAGGTCAAGAAAAATTTGGGTGAATATGAAATGTATATACAAACATTATTACAATATATGAGTGAAAATTTTAGATGTATCATATTTTGGGGCATAATGGCATACATATTTTATGGCATTATATATCATATTGGGACAATGGGAACAAAATGTGGGAATGAGCAGTATTAATGAACACGCTATTACAATTTTATGTTTTCAAGTTATAAATGATGATACTGAAGGCACTAAAGGTAACATTTTGGATCTATAAGTTCATATGCAATAGTTGATTTAGTTTAAATATGAGTCCTTGAATAGGGGCTCCATCCCTCCAATATTTGGGTTCAAGGATATTTTAACATGATCCTAAAATAGGTTTTGTTATATATCAAATTTTCACCCTTGAGAGGGTAATTCAAGACCTCTCAACTTGATCTATGCAATGGGATTTATCATAGGTTGTGGGTGACCTTTAGGTGGACCAAATCTCTAGATTATAGGGCTAACTCCCCTTGATGTATCAATTAGGATCTACTAAATTAATAAATTACAAAGGAAAAGGGAGAAGGATAACATAAATAAAACTAAGGGGGTGATACACCAAATCATTTATCACTACCAACCATCTACATGTGCACATATAGACCATGAGACCAACCTTAACATACACTACTAATATGAAACTCTCACATAAGCACTTCAATGTGGAGGTTGTGATAGATGTTTAGGATAGGAGGACTAATAAAGAGGTCATGAAATGACACTAATTAAGAGACATACTCATGCAACCCTTGAACTAAAATTATAAAATTTACATGACCCACAAAATAATCTTTCAAACTGCATATAGGTGTTAGAAAAGGACAACATGCCAAGGAAGACTAAGTAAATCACTTGACAAGATCAACTTTTCATGCACACAAACTTAGTATAATCATAGAATGAGGTAAAACTAGTAGTATTTCATTGATAAAAGGTATACAAATGGGTAGGGCTTCACCATACCCAGGTGGAGGATGTTTACAAATCCAAACAAGGCTACATTTATAGAAAATGAGATTAGAAGAGAGATAAGGGGCATAGAAGAGATAAATTGACAAGTGTCAAGCAAGAGTTATAATAAAGGAGGTTGAATAATATTTTTATAAGATATTCAATTACATGTGTTTCTTCTTTTATGATGTTTCTTCTTCCAAATGGTGTAGGGGTTTCTCTATTTACTTGACACCTCAATCTTCTTATTCAAACTACCCTTCTCTTGGCTTTGAAAGTGACAAGTGGCCTTATTTATCATAAATTCATGTTTAAATGATATATTCAATTATTTTTGACACCTTTCATCAATTTTATAATCTTTTTATATTGATATTATAATGATGATCACACCTTTTTATGTGTCTTGAAACCCAATTGTTCTTAGTATGTCTCTCTTTGCTTGAAAGCCTCAAATCTTGATTTCACATTCATGAATGAAATATCTCTCCATGAAATTCCTCTCTTAATATTATCAAACTTGAATCAATTCCTTTGAATGCATCAAACACTCTCAAAGACCTCATTTTGCACCTAAAGCCTATACTTATCCTCAATTCCTTATATCCCTCAAAACACACAAAACTCATTGTGTAGAAGAATATATAGATGATATTGGAAAATAATCATATTTTTTAGTACCAAGTATGTTATTATATCTCTATGAAAAGTTTCATTACCAAGAACTCAATTCAATTACACTTAATCCTCTTATTTTTCTCTCTAATTAGGCCTAAATTAGGTCTCTAGGCCTATAAACTAAGATTTGGATCCATAAAACTCCCATAAATTTGAAACTACAAATAAGTGTCTCATTCACTTTAGGACCTATAAAATATTCTCTATACCAAATTTGAGTGTCTAGGACCTTGTGTAGGTGGTTGAACCAAGAAATGGCAAAAAAACCTAGTATTTCACAAGCCTTCTCATACTACCTTTAAGAAATAGACCTGTAGGAGCACTTAAAAAGTAAAATGTATGAATTTTTAGAATTGAGGAGATATAATACAAATAAATCCACCTTTTCTAATAGTTTACATCTATATATGAGATCAAACACCTTGTTTTGATCCCAAAATCTCACAAAACACAACATTTAATGCATCTGTATAGGTGCAAGTACAAAAAAGTATCATTATAAGGGTATTCCTAGAGTGAGGAATGATTTTAAATTGTTTTAAATGGAAATTAAATGAATTTTTAGAACCTTGGAAATCAATTCTTTCCATTAGGTCATTTCTAGTCCTCTTGGAAGCTTAAAACATGCTTATCATCTTAACGATGATTCATAAAGCTTGGGGCATTAAACAATGAACTAATGTAAAAAAATTTAAATTATACAAGGGTATATAAAATCCCCAATTATATTGGTATCCCATGAAAATATTCCATATAGTTATGAGCTTAGGAAAGTGCTTCTTGGGCTAGGTAGACTATGTTTGGTGAGCTCGAGGGAAAGTTTGTCTTGACTTTGAACAATTTAGGTATGTATTTACCACCAATAATAACATATCCCAATGGTATTATTTACCATTTATATTTTCTATACCCTCTACAACATTCATTAGTTCTTGCTAGGGTTTATAAGCATTATAATGTAAATGGTCCTAATGTGCTTACTTAAGCATTTCCTTTCATGGCTAGTGAGTTAAATCTAATGAAATAACATTATAAAAAATAATAATATAATTTCATATTTAAATATTCAAACTCTCTCCAAAACATGCAAACTTGTATCATTCTTATACACAGGCCTTTGTAGGTTTGTGAGTGTTCATTTAGGCCTGCTAAGCCTAAAGGAAGGATCATATAGTCCTAGAAACTTTCAAATATATTTTATTTAACTAAGTTTAAAATAGGTCTAATTCCATCCCAATAATATTATCATATGTTATCCATATGTTTTCAATTCCTCAAGTTGCTCAGATTTGACCATTCTGCCTGTACGTGAATGAGACTATATGACTACAAGTTGAAGGTAAGTTTTCTTTGTATCACCCTATGATATATTAAATAAATTACTTAAAATATAGTTATTCCATACAATTTTTTATACATATAAACCCAAATAACATGCAACTATTGAATCTTATCTTTCAAGCTTAAAAATCAACTGGAATTTCTCAAGTAGGCATGTAGGTGGCAATCTTGAATGACTGTGAACTTAAGATGGGTTTATTTACATAGTTATTTGATATTATTAAATATAATATAAGGAATAAGAGATTTAATAAATAATAATTACTCATCACAACATCTTCAGTGCATGAAATTACATCTTGCTTTTCAATGCTTAAAAGTGAGTTGAATTTCTTAAGTAGGCATGTAGGTGCTTTTTGGGCTTCCTTGACTGTATTTTAGAGTTTACAGCCTCTATTAATGAGATTTTTAAAAAATATATATACCTTACCAGTATTATAAATTCAATATCATTTTATTTATCCCTTCCTCATACCTTTTAACCTTCAAGCATAAGTAGGCATCTCTCATTTGACTAGACAAGCCTATATGTACTTATTTTAGGTCTACTTGGGCATGTTGATTATTATATCTTAGGAATGAGTCTCCAAGTCAATATTCACCTTTAATTAAACCTAAAAAAATTAATAATATGATTTACCATAGTTTTTATCCTTAATTTAACCTTTGATCTTCATTTCTAATGCATATATTCATTGCATTCCTCATGAAAAAGAGACATACAGGTCTATAGACCTGTAGTTCTAAATTTCATGCTTTAAGCCTTAAATGAGGCCTATCTTGATATTTTCAGACCTAGGATCAATTTTAAATCAACTCATTACACTTATTATGATTTTTTGACCCTTATATGTCTCTGCTAATGTAGGGTTAGACCCTTTTCAAACCATTTTTGTATAGGCATCCTACACATAGTGCTCAAGGTGGGTCATGATGTGGCTTATTTAAGGGATAGTATTGAGTGAATATATTTTTGGAGAGATATTAATGTTTTGTACATATTATCCTAATTGTCTTAATAATTTTATCATATGATACAACTTTAAAGCATCAATAATGCCTATTCAAGTTTGTGGACCATGAAGGTGTACTACCTAAGATGTATGTGAACATTATTAATAACCACCAAAAATCACTATATACCCTATAATCTCTTAGGGACCTCTAAAACTTAAAGTGCAAACTTGCACCCTGTCTCTCATGGAGGTTTCTGTTGGTACCTAATTGCTCAAATGTTTGAACCTAATGGATAAATATATGATATTAGTTTTTAGACTCATATAAAGCTTTAAAAATTATCATATTGTTCTAATGAGCTCTATATTACATAAAACTCATGTAAAATTGAGTGTATGGGGTTTATATAGGCTTTAAGGCCACCTAATGGTCTTAATGATTGTTCATAAAGGAGGGAACACCAATCTTAGAATAAATGCAAAAAATATAAAGTAAATTATACCCCTTACTTTTCCCACAAGCTAAATTCACCAATATCTCTCCTCTATCCATACCAAGCACATGAAGTTGACCATTGCTAGTCTACCAAGAGGCTAATGGCAGTTCTAATGTATGTTTTGGATTTTTATGACCTTTGAAATCTAGATATTCATGGATATGACCTAAATAAGGTTAAGAGACACTTTGAATATGTTTTCACCTGAATATGAATCCTCCAAGTCCATACAAATAGTTGAAACTACCATTTTTGGAGTGATTTTCTCTCATTTGTATGTTGAACCTATAAAACTAATATGATATGACATACCTAACATAAATTAAAGTTAGATAAATGATTCAAAATATTTTACAAGTGTATTTTATGGATATTTCATCTTGATCATCTTTGACATGCATTAGATTTGGCCATATACTCATTTCTCTTTCATGACACTTACCTTAAACTTTAAAAAACAACCTTAATTTCTCTAAATAAGTATAAAGTGATCATGTTGGATTTGGCCATATACTCATTTCTCTTTCATGACACTTACCTTAAACTTTAAAAAACAACATTAATTTCTCTAAACAAGTATAAAGTGTTCATGAAAGGTTTTTAAAGCATGATATGACTTTGATAGACACTTAATAACCTTTTACATCATTGTAATCCACCTTTTCATATCACTTTATGAATAGACTAGCACAAGATAAACACAAGTTATTACCTTAAACTTGTCAAAATAACCTTAAAATATGCTAATAAGACCTCAAAAATACCATTTAAAGACCTCAAAGGGAATAAAATGGCTAAGAACATGGTTATTAAAACATGAAGAGTTAAGTTTTTTGTGAACCTAGTCTATGGTAGTTAAAATTTGGCTAACAAGTTCCACCCTCTAATCTTTGGGTTCAATAATTAGTTAAGTGGGCAATGTGGATGATATTTAGATACAATATATATCATATAACTATTAATTTTTATTGATGGTTAGGGAAATCATCTTCCCAAACCATGGTTTTAATAATGGCACTTTTCTTGGGACATAATAACCCCATGAAATTACTCCATTGGGGTATGATCATCCCTAATATCTAATGAATCAAAAGTTAAACACATATAAAAATTCTATAGGGTAACATGGTTCCCCCATTTATAGGTGTATTCCTTCCATGCTCTTCAAAATTTAAATTGTTTATTAATCTAATTTATTTTAAAATTTACATCATATATGTACATTGATTGTTGTATCTTTTATTGAAAGTTTGAATAAATAAAGTTGCACACTTGGATCCTTCTCCCAAAGATAAAATGTGTTTATGCACTAATGTATAACTTATTGATCCTTTAACATCATTTTTATTTTCAACACTCAAATAAAAGGTGGAATTTGTAGACAATAAAATATGGTATTGACATATAGAAATTTTAATAATTCAATTATACTCTATTTTATCTTTTATATTTATGTTTTATTGTAGTATTTTATACAATATAAATAGTTAAATGTTTTATTATTATTTAGGTTCATCAATAAAAATAATGTAAAATAATAAAACCCAAATGAGGAATTTATATAACTAGTTTATGAAAATACAATCTAAACCTCAACACATTGATTGGTGAATGACAAATAAAAATTACCCCCACTCCCCTTATATGTTCTCTTGGAAACTTCATTACACAACCTCTTCTTCACAAAAAATCATCAAAAATATTCAAAATGAAACTTTATTACCTTAGATCATCAAAATTGACATTGGTGGAATTAATCCTTCTATATATTATAATGGATCCAAAAATCTCACTCTAAATATAAAAGCCTTTGGAAACTTGTATATGGATTGGATTCAACTCAACATCTTGATGCTACTAAGATATTATCCAAACTCCTAATTGATGATGATTTAGAATAGTAAAATCAAGTTAAGTCTAAATCTATCCATATTTTATAATACTTAGTTGATACATTGGTCCAAGAGATACAATCTAATGACTTACATAAAACTAACCTAGCAAACTTTATCAATTTTAAACAAGTGGAACATAATAATACTTAAGACATCATTAAACATTAAAAATACTTATCTAATAAATTTAAGCATAATATGATCTATGAAAAATTATTTAACATTTTTACCATGTCATTAAAAACTAGATTGAAATACGCTTTAGGTCCTACACTCATAAATCATTGGATGTGTTAGAGTGAAATATGCACTCATGCAAACATAGGAGCTCCCATGAAAATGATTACCATAACCAATCCATCATCTAGACATACCATAAATAAAAAATAATCAATAAAATCTCTATTTATTCACATAATCCATCTAAAATAATATAAAATGGAGTGTGTATTAAATCTACATATGAGTGTGTATCACAATATCAACTTGGTTGTTATTATCAACTCAAATATAGGAGGATCTAATATTAATGGGTACTCAAATAATTTATGTGCACACAATAGTTTTTCCTTATAAATATAGGTGGAGATACTAAATATGTTCAAAAATAAATATTATTCATGCATATAAGGTAAATAATCCAACAACTACAACAAACTCCCTAATTTAGCTTTCCTCTCTAAGTGAGTGTGAACACACTTACTCCAACACCCTCCCTTAAATATAGAATAAGGAGTGATAAAAGAGGAACCAAAGAGACTGATAGGTTAAAACAACTAGGCCTTATTAGGTATCCATGTACAAATTCACATTGAAATACTAGTGTTGATGGTAACCAGTCCATCTTACAAGAATGCATGGATGTCTAGTCATTGTAACTACCAATTCAAATGGTAGTCAAACCATATAAACATATATCTAAAAAATGTTTACGATGGATTAATGCTAAGCATAAAACAAAATCTTCCATAGAAAAATACACACCTGTAGACACCGCAAACGTGTCTGCACCTTGGTCCTCCCCCTTGTTCGCCTTAAACCCCTATCCTAACCCTTGGCCTTGGCCCCCTTTCCACCCTACCCTTGCCACCTTGGATCCTCCCTTGAATCCCTCCACCTTCCCCCTAGCATTTATTAGGCCAAATCTCTTCATTATCTTCCCCCCACGCCCATTTTGGCATCCTCGTGACCGTTCTTCCCATCCCTCCTCGCTCGGCGGCGTGCAAGAATGGGCAGAGGCTATTTTTAGCCTCTGTCCCCATTCTGCGACCGCCGACGTCGGCGACCCTTCGGCCGATGTCAGCAAAACTGCCAGCGTCGGCATCCTTCATTACCCTTTTCTGCATCCGTTGTAGCCCCCTAGACCCTTGAGCTCGCAAACTGAACTCTCTTGGTGTTTTGGCTTTCGTCTCTTCTCCATTTGGACCTCGTGCAACAACAGCAACAGGTGCAAAGGTTCTTCATCAAGAGTTCTCTTCTTGCTAAATCCTCTGTGACTTCAACAATAGCTCTCTCAACCCTTCATTCAGCAGGCAAAGAGGTAAGCAGACTCTGTTATTTGATTTCTTTTCTTTAAGCTTTCAGTTATCTGCTGCTTCCTACTCTCTCTATCCTTCCCCCTAAGAGGCTGAAAAGCCTTCTCAGGACCTGTCCTCTGTCCATCCTCCTCTCACATTGTCCCACTTTTTATACCAATCCCAAACAACTCCCTCATCCTCCTTTTGCCAACAAAAGACCCTATACAGGGCAAGACCACTCCTCAGTCCATTCAGACCCATCCCCAAACTCAGTCTTGACCTTGTTCACGACCCAGACCCGTCCATAGTCCAGAAAGCAACCCAGACCCGACTACAGGCCACAACCCCGACCGACACCGGTCACTTCCCCAACCGACGTCGGCAGGGTAGCTGACGCCGGCAGATCAGATAACTGACACCAGCGACATTTCCAACCTCGGCGACTGTCTTCAGCCCAACAAATCCTTCAGGTGTCATTCCTCCATAGCCAAAGAGGAGTGCTCACAAGCATCTGGATTTACGGTGCGCAATCTTTAGTCCAGGTACTTCCCATGCCTTGTCCATTACTTTTTTAGTTTCTTCTTTCTCTTAGATCTAAAAGCGAATTTTGAGTAGAAACATATCTGGCACGCCCGGTGGGACCCTAGGTTCCTCCTGGGTTCCTTTTTCTTCATTCATTTAGGAGCATTAGGTTCTTACCTTTTCTCCTCTTTCTCTTCTTCTCAATGACACTATAAGCAGGACTAAAATGAATATTTCTTCCTTGCATTTCTAGACTAGTCTAAACATCACACTCTCAACCCTTTCTCAAGCTTGTCTTCATAACAAACATCACATTTCGACTTGGGCATTAAAACGTATTGCACTTTCATTTCTGTTTGTGCTTGCATTAGTCCACATCTAGTAACTTAGACGCATATTGAATGAACCGTAGACACTTGATGTTACACTACCAAACCACATGCACTAAACGAACATAAAACTTACTTGAGACAAGGCCCGACTGGGATTTCATCCCCCAGTAGATACCTTACCCGTCCCGGTGACCCTACTTGGATTTCATCACCAAGAGGGAAGCCCACTCCGTTCTCTGGCGGAGTCTAAACTCTAGGCGAGGTATATCTTGGCTAAGCGAGACCAGCTAACCACTGGAATCGTGAAGTGAAGGGAGCTTGCTCCTTAGCACCAGGCCACGTACCAGACCCTAACACAGATCTTTGAGCACCTAAAACAACACCTAAAACCATCTTTAGACTGCCTTCTTTTAGGACCCATTTTTCAGCCAATCTCCCCAAACATCCATCTAAGGCATAAGCCACAATTTCTAAGGTTAATTCCTAGGATTTATCGCTTAGGCTTGTGTGTCTCTCTCTATTTTCCTCTTCTCATCTGTTTGTTTGAGTGAATGAGGACGCCTTCTTCATTGTTTTCCAAGAACCTTTTGGTTCTCTGGAAAACACAGTCACCGACATCGATTCTGCCACCGACGTCGGCTTCCCCTGTCACCGGCATCGGTTCTAATACCAATGTCGGCCTCATCTGTTACCGGCATCGATTATCTGACCGACGTCGGCCATATTTCTAACCGACATCAGTTTTTAAACCGACGTCGGTCTCTGTCACTGTCCTTTTTTTTTAAAACCAGTAACCTAAAACCTGTCCTTTCTCTACCAAAGACTCCATCCTGGTTTTCTGAAACTGAGCAACACAGTTCCTGAGACCTAAGCTTTCTTTGCCTTGCATGGTTTTGACTCGCAGCCAAGCCAAAGCTCTTGTCAACCACGCTAGCCGTCAACCACTTCCGTCTACCCCATCCGTGACCAAGCCTATAATGGAGTTCAACTCGGAGACCGAAAGAACTCCCACTCGTCCAACCCCGCCGCAGACCCCCATTGTCCAAGAAGGGGACCAAGACTTCAAGCGATTCTTGGACCTCAACGTCAAGGCCTTGCAACACTATCTCGCGCATAGCCAAACGCGAGACTCCTTGGGCAATCCAATCTATGGAATGCCAACCTCCCTTGCCGCAACTACGGCTGTATCGACAGCATCCATAGTTCAATCTTTGGACACTCAAGCCATCGTTTCGACCACTGACCAGACTCAGATTTTGACCAATCCTCCAGGTGTGGCCTCTCCCTCTATCATTGGGCCCACTTCCACCGGGGTTCTGGCCCCCTGTCAACTTCAACCCTCTCAACCGCTATCCACTCCTTTTCAAAACTTTATCGTCTCTATTCCACCTACCTTGGCCCCTATCAACACCAGGGTGGCCTCACATCCCTTGGCCCCCGTTACCACAGTTCAACCTCTCATGGCAATAATGGGCCCAGCTATGTCTTCCACCCAACCACCTTTAGCCTCCACTTCTGCCCCTACGATTAGTCATCCATACATTGTACAACCGACTATGTCGCATACATCCCCTAGCCTCTTCCAAGCACCCTACAACTTAGGGGGTGCGCAACCCGTCAATCCGTCGGTAGACATCATCAAAATGCTGATGGACAAGATGACCAGTCTTGAGACCTTTATTTCCAGCTCGTGCAACACTCTTTCATACGAGCAGATCTGTAACGAGCCCATTCATCCTTCTGTCCCAATCAGACCATATCCTAGCCAGTGGGAGCTTCTGAAGTTTTCTCACTTTCAAAACAAGGAAGACCCACAACAACACTTGCGGGCATTCAGACATGCCTGCTACCTCATTGGCCATGACGATGCGTTACTCTTACGCACGTTTCCTATGTCTCTCTCGGGTGCTGCACTTGACTGGTACAGCTCCCTTCCTAGCCATTCTCTCTTCTCATTCACACAATTGGCTCAGCTCTTCCTCGATCACTTTTCCATCAACATAACCAAGAAGGTCTCAATCACGGACCTCTATTCTATCCGGCAATTTGAGGACAAGTCCATAGCCGACTTCGTTGCTCGATGGAGAGGCCTTATCAATCAACTCTCCTTTTCCTTACCCCAGGCCAAGCTTATTGAAATCTTTTCCCAAGCCTGTGTCAGACATATCTCTTCCACCCTAAGGGTTCAAACCTTTCACACTTTTGACGAAGCCTTCATGATGGCTCGCAAACTTGAGTTGCATGCCATCGAGGAAAATAAAGTCAAGTTGCGGAACAAGAATCCCAGCTCTAAGACCAATGACTCTTCCTCTGCCAAGCCATCATCATCCAATTCTAAATCCAAGGCTTTAGCTAATGCCGTGGTTGTTAGGCCTTCATCCTCTTCGACCAACCAGCCTGAGCCATCTACATCTCAGAGCGCTACTCGCCAATTCCAGCAAAGATACGTGCAGCGGTGATATACTCCTCTCAGAGAATCATATGCGTCTGTGCTGGACAAGCTTGTTAAACAGGGGGTCCTCAATCTCCCTCAAGCCCGACCTCCTCCACAATTTGATCCCTCACACGCTATTCCCGTGTGGTATAGGGAGCATGACTTCTGCAGCTTCCACCGTGTTAAGGGCCATGACACGGAAAACTACAAAACCTTTAAGAACATAATCCAAGACATGCTTGAAAAGGGGGATCTCATCTTAGACAATCCAAATGCACCCCCTAATCAGGCCATTGACATCTTCAAACAACCTTTCCCCAATCATCCACCAACTCAAAACAACATCCAGACCTTAATTGATGACAATCATGAGCACAACGTTCGAACAGTCAATACGGTCTCTCCCTTCGTCCCCAATCAACCTCAGGAGGTTAGTCCATCAATTAGTCCGTCACATGTGGACGAACCTCTCTCTCCAGCTAGTTCTCCGTCGACCTCTCTCATCTTAGAGGACACCTCGGCTTTACCAGCACCACCGGTCTTGCCATCCTCCGTTCTACTGCCTATGGAGGACCCGACCCTTCCTACTCCTCAGCCGCAAGTGGAGGGCACCGTCATCCCTGCCCTTTTCCCGCTCGGGGAGCCTCGCTTTTCAGATTCTTCTCCACCCAGGGAAGAACCTGTCTCCCCTTCGTCTTCATCCGAATCTGTCATGACTTCACCACACCATGCGTCTAAGACCACTACACCCATCTCGTCTTCAACCTCGCAACCATCAACATCTTCTTCTCAGCCATTTTCCTGATTAGTGGAGAAAATCGCGCTTCTCCCTCCAAGGAAAGTGATGCCTCAGGTGTTGTGGGAGCGTCTTAAAGCCCTTCAACATACTCGCGCCCTCTCATCACATGCTGCTAATCCTCCTAAGGCAGAATCTCATCAGACTCTTGACAAAGACCAGACTCTCAAACCTCAACCAAACCCGTCCAAACCAAAACCTGCATCTACCTCATCTAAACCCATCAAGTCATTTGGCGTTCATCTTGTCTCCACCCTCACTCACCCGCAAGTGAAGGTGGACCTAGGCCAGACCTCGACCAGCAGTACTCTTCCAACCAAGTCAAAGAGGGCTGCCAGACCGCAGAAACGAACGTCTCCTTCCCCGTCACCATTACCATCCATTTTGGGCCCCCATCCTTCGACCTTGACCAGCATCCTTCCCACTCTGACCTTCAACTAAAACTTGTTGCCTCCTTTGCTTCCTCTGCCTATCTCCAGTCGTCCCTCTCCTAAAAAGGCGGTACCAATCATCAAAAAAGAGCTATCTCCATCTGTCATCGCGCCATCAACCCATAAAGTGGTACAAAAACCTCTTCTAACCTCGCCTAAGCAAAAGTCACCAACCTCGCGCATATCAAATAGCACGGACCCTCTATTGGGCTCATACTCATTGATATTGTGCTGACTTCTCCAGACTTCTGACATAACCCTTCTGCCCATCAAGCCTTTCTAACCTCTCGGGTCCAAGCCCTCCTGGTTCGACGATACGAAAATTTGTTTATATCATCGTACACCAGGACATGACACTGAGACTTGCTATGCCCTCAAGGCCGTCATCCGCCGCCATATGGAGAAATACACTCTTCTCCTTGAGGACACTCTTGACCAGACCCCGACTCCTCATCCAACCTCTTCAAGCACGTCAACATCTCACCAGAAAGACATGACCCCTTCTTCACCTCCCATTTTCGAAATCAATGCTATCCGTATAACCACTAGGTCGCAGAAGGACAAGGCAAAAGAAAAAGCTACCATTCCTTGGACCTATCCCTTCGTCAAGCCACCTCTTGCGCCCAAGCCTAAAATTTCTATCCTTGGCGCATCCCAACCTTCTTCGTCTTCCTCTTCTGGGCCAATTCACGACTCCATGCTGAAGCAGCTTCATCAGACACCTGTGAAGATGTCTCTTTATGACCTTATCCAAACCTCACCTCAGCACCGTCAAGTCCTTATCCAAGCCTTGCAGGCAGCAGAGGTCCAACTCGAGGACCCCCAACCACTCGCTACCCTCGTCCATTCTTTATCTCCTGTTGCCTCCATCACATTCAGTGATTCTGAGATTCCCACATCTAACACGGAAGATCAGGACACCGCCCTCTTCATCACTACCTATGTTGATCAGACACGCATCAAATGCATTATGATCGACGGCGGTGCTAGCATCAACATTATCTCTACCCACGCCTTTGATCAGCTGTCTCTTTCCAAGAATTGCGTTTCCAAAACTGACGTGATCTTACGCTCTTTCAATGACACCACCACCACGACCATTGGCACAGTCATCCTTCACATCTGCATTGGTCCATGCACAGTCTCGGAGCTCTTTTATATCATCGAAGGAGAGTTTCAATACAACCTTCTACTAGGCCGACCTTGGATCCGTGCCATGGCCTGTATACCTTCCACCCTGCACCGTTGTGTGAAGTTTGAGCATGACGGGCAAGTCCATACCATTCCCGCTGACCCTTCACCCTTCAAGACTTGCAACACCACCTACCATCCCAACAATGTCCTCATTCCTATCAAACCGTCAACTCCAGCACCGCCTCCATCTGCGGAAGCTTTGACCAGTTCGCAATCGGTGGTTGCCCTCACCCCTCCTCTTCAAGCACCGACCAAAGACCCCATGGAAGACATCTTCCAATGACTATCACTTGGGGAATATCGCTTGTTGACCCTAGACATGTTCCAAACTCCGCAAGAGTATGGACGCCTTCACCTCAGTCCCAATTACGACCATCGGATCGGGACGGTCGTACCTTATGGTCCTCCTCACTTCCAAACCAACTTTGTCTATAGGGGGCTTAATCAAGCTCCTACCAATGCCAATTCCCTTTCTTCAGCTCAACCTTTCACATCTGATTTCTTGTTTCTTGGCAACCCCGCCTTTGCACACACTTACCTTCACAAGTGTGTATGGAAGGGTTTCAGTTTCAGACATTATGAGCAGGGCTCCCATCAGCCCATCGAGCTGCTCAATGACCACGATGCCAAGAAATGGTATGGCCTGGGATATCATGACCCTACTCAGGCTCCTTCTGACATTTGTCCCGAGCCAACCATCGACCAGTCTCTTCCAGACTCGCCCATCTCTCCTTTATCACCTACGGAGTCGGTGGTTTCCATCCCTCCTAGTTTTTTTTTTCATAAACACCATCCACCTGGAACCCCTGACCTATCTGCTCAATGGGGTGTCCAGGTCTCTCCCTCTCATTTTTCCTAGCATGGTAGAAGATGAGTCGGCAACCATTCACACTGTCCACTGTGTTGACGATGATGCCATCCTTTCCTACATGGGTGCTGATGACTCTTTCATCCAGCGTTTCCTCCCTTCCGAGACCCAGGTTATGTTAAATGAATCCACCATTGACATCAACCTCCCTTCTTCTTTCGATGTTCCTCACGTCTTAAAGATTGGCCAATCTTTAGACGCTCAGGAGCAGCTTGACTATGCCCAGTTCCTTTCCAACCATAGCAAGGCCTTTGCCTAGACTTACAGCGACATGCCTGGCATCGACCCCACCATTGCTACCCATAACATTGTCACCAAACCAGAGGCTAAGCCTGTTAGGTAGAAGCTTCGAAAGATGCATCCTCGCGTTGTGCTTCTTGTCAAAGAGGAGCTTCAGCGTCTTCTTTCTGTCTCCTTCATCCAACCCATCGATTATCCACAGTGGGTCTCTAACATCATCCCAGTTACTAAAGCAACTGGGGGGATTCGGATCTGCACGGACTATCGCAACCTTAACCTAGCATGTCCCAAAGATGACTTTCCTCTTCCTAACATTGACCAGCTTGTTGATCTCACGGCCGGCCACGAGATGCTATCTCTCATGGATGGGTTTTCAGGATACAATCAAATCCTGATCACACTGAAAGATCAGCACAAGACTACCTTTATCACCCCATGGGGGACTTATTGCTATTGAGTCATGCCTTTCGGCTTGAAAAATGCTGGTGCCACCTATCGGCGCGCCATGACCTACATTTTCCATGATCTCCTCCACAAAATCATGGAGGACTATGTGGATGACCTTCTCGGCAAGTCCAAACTTCACTACGACCACTTGACCATTCTCACAATCATCTTCTCTCGCCTTCTTCAATATAATGTCTGCCTCAACCCCAAGAAGTGTGTCTTTGGGGTCCTCTCAGGCAAACTTCTCAGCTTCATCATTTCCTTCTGTGGTATCGAGATAGATCCTGCCAAGATCCACGCTATCTTCGAAATGCCACCCCTGACCAATCTCAAGCAGCTTTGCAGTCTACAAGGGAAGCTCCAGTCCATTCACCGTTTCATCTCGCAACTTTCAGACCGCTGCCAGCCTTTTCATCACCTCCTTAAGAAAGACATCTCCTTTAAATGGGATAAGGACTGTCAAGAGGCTTTTGAAGCCCTCAAAGGCTATCTGGTCTCTCCACCAGTCCTCATTCCACCTAAGGACGACCAACCCTTCTACCTTTATATCTCTGCTACCAACCATTCGTTAAGTGCCATGATCGTGCACTGAGACGAGCATCATCGTGACCAAGCGGTTTACTACATCAGCCGAACACTGGTCGACTATGAAACTCGGTATACTCATACCGAGAAACTCTGTTTGGCATTAGTCTTTTCCGCCACCAAGCTCTGCCACTATCTTCTCAACCACAAAACCTTTGTCGTCACTCACACCGACCCTCTCAAGTACATGCACTCCAAGCCATATCAGAATCAACGTATGGCTCGGTGGCTCATGCTGCTTGCAGAGTTTGACCTCGAATTCGTCCAATAGAAATCTATCAAGGGGCAAACCATCGCTGACCAACTGGCAGATGCCCCTCTTCTCGATAACCAACCTTCACACTGTGAGTTCCCTGACGAGTCTATCGCTACCCTTTCCACCGATGACACCGTCTACCAAATGACTATGTTCTTTGACGGCTCCAAATGTCAACTCGGTGGGGGTGCGGGGGTTATCCTCATCCCACTCGAAGGGGAGCCCATGCCTCTATCTTTCAAGCTTGACTTTGATTGTACCAATAATATGGCCGAATACGAGGCCTTAATTTTGGGACTTCAGACTACTCTTTCTCTCCACATCAAGTCTATCAACATCTTTGACGACTCGCAGCTCATCGTTAATCAAGTTAACGGTTCATATCTCTGTAAAAATGAAGTTTTACAGAGGTATAAGAATCGTGTGGACCTTCTTTTGGCATCTTTCAACCATTACCTCTTGCAGACTGTTCCACGCTCTACGAACAAGTTTGCCAACACCATGGCTTCTCTTGCTTCGCATATCCCATCTTCATCATCATCTCGCCTTTTTGTCACAGTGCATCATGTACCTTTGCCTTCATATATCTCTCCTCACATCGACCATATCAACACTGTCAATTCTAGCCCACAAAATGACTGGTATAAGCAACTTGTAGACTATTTGTCTCTTTCTGTCACTCCTCCCAACCTCTTTAGCAATGCGCAGCGAGCTTTCATCAAGCGCACAGCTCGCTATACCATGCTAGGGGGTCTTCTCTATAAACGAGGCTTCGACAGCCTCCTTCTTTGCTGTCTAACCTCCACTGAAGCTCCTCAAGCCATAAAGCAAGTCCACGATGGGATTTGTGGTGGACACTTCAGTGGAAACTCGATTGCCAAGCGCATCCTTCGCCTGGGTTATTATTGGCCCACCCTTCATCAAGACTATAGCGACTATGTTCGACGTTGCATCAAGTGTCAGCAGCACTCTAACCTGCTTCATCTCCCCAGCCACACCTTGCAAGTCGCTCAAGATTTTTGGCCTTTCTCTCAGTGGGGCTTGGATCTCATCGGTGAGATCAACCCTCACTCGTCTCTTCGTCATCAGTCCATCATCACTGCCACTGAGTATTTCACCAAGTGGGTGGAAGCCATTCCTCTTGTCTCCACAAAAGTTGACAAAATTGTCGACTTCATCAACAGCCACATCATCTGTCATTTCAGTGTCCCTCACAAAATCATCACCGACAATGGCAAGTCCTTCAAAAACAAGACTGTCCAAAAACTATGCGACTCATTCAGCATCAAACTCAGCTTTTCTTCGCCTTACTACCCACAAGCAAATGGGCAGGCAGAGGCTTCCAACAAAATTCTCACCAAGATTCTCATGAAGGTGGTCAATGATACAGGAAGGGATTGGCACATTCATGTTCCCTTCACTTTGTGGGCCTACCGCACTAGCATCCGAACCTCTACGGGTGCTACTCCCTTCTCCCTCGTGTACGGAACAGAGGCTGTCTTACCTCTCAAAGTACAGATCCCGTCTCTCCGCATCTCCCTGCATGACATTCTCTCCAACGATGACTTTCATCAAGATCGCTTAGCTCAACTTGAGTTACTTGACGAGCGCCATCTTGCTGCCCTTAATCATCTCCATGTATATCAAAGTCGCATAAAGCGGGCCTACGACAAAAATCTGCGAGAACGAGATTTCAACATCGAAGACCTCGTCCTCAAAGAGAATCAGCACGTGACCAATATGGAGCAAAGTAAACGAGGCAAATTCGCCCCCAATTGGCTTGGACCTTTTATCATCATGCACAAGTATGGGTCAGGGACTTATCGTCTGTCTTCCCTCGACAGATGGCCAGAACCTGAGCCTCTTAATGTGCTGCATCTTCGACCATTCTTCTGCTAGTCGAGTACTCGTCTACTTGACACGTAACTTGAGCTCGTCCCTTGAGCAATCCTCATCCTCTTAACCCTCATCCCTTTCAACCCTATTCCCCTTTAACAAGTCCTCTACGACCCTTTTATGATGCATGGATGCTTTGTCCTAATAAAAGGGGCATCCTTGAACTTCTACAGTCTTGTCCGTGACTCAAATTCCTATCAAAAAAAAAAACAATCAAAATCAAGATGTCAAAACATATCCATGGTCGCAAAATCAAGTCAAATTCAAAAAGACAAACTGCTCCCTCGAAGGACAGCTGTACTATCATTGTTGTAGCTAGTAGACTGATCCCTCGAAGGACAGCTATTCAAACATTATTAAGCAAAAATATAGACCACTCCCTCGAAGGATGGCTATGACTGAATCTCGCTACAAATAGCACCTTTCTTAGAAGCTTCCCGCATTGATCAGCTTCGCAACATGACCACTACAGCAAAAGACATCTCTATGTAGGCTTCCCGCATTGATCAGCCTGCGCAAAAAAAAAAAAAAAATGAGTCACGGACTTGGCTTGTAGTTGTCTCAGGGTCTCCTATAAAAAGGGGCAAGGTTATTCCTGCTCTTAAACTGGGTTACCCTATCCTCTTCCTCTCACCTGCTCAAGGGACTTCGAGCTCACTTTAATGTCAAAGTGATTCGATTATCGTTCTAACTCAACACTGGTCAACGACGTAATGCATGAACGGGGCTTTTGTTCTAATAACCCCTATCTATGCTTCCTTTCGGGTCCTTGTCAATGAAAGGGCGATTTGCCTTTCATCTTTTCTCTTCGCTTTGGTCACATTTAACCACATCAATTAGCGACTCATCTCAAACCCAGCCATTTTCATCATTTTCAGCTGACATCATCCTAGACCATTTCACATAGTTTCTATGGACACCAGTACACATAGAAACTACCGACTAGACCCAATCTATGTTAAGCATAAACCAATACTTGCTGAAGCATAAATCGACTTCTATTCATTTTTATCATATATCCATCGCGACTATGGAAACTTGCTAGGGATGAAAGACTCTCGACCAATTTTACAGAGTACACCATCTGTAGCATCATTTTATCCTCATCTTACCCTCATCATTTCAACACATGACCAATCTCATCATCGACCAATCTTCTCAATTTGTCCAAACTACATTGGTCTGAGGCCCTATGACCAGGGCTATGTAGGCAGCACTCAGATACCACATCTTCTGAGGTTAGCTCGACCACCCCCTTTTGTTCGTCTCTATGATGGACAAACCCTCTCTTCTTTGACTCTTATCACGACCAACTCCGTCAACTTTGACCAAGACCAATCATTTTCTTTGACCAAGACCAATCATTTTCTCTGACCAAGACCAATCATTTACTCTGACCAAGACCAATCATTTACTTTGACCAAGACCAATCATTTTTCTTTGACCAAGACCAATCATTTTCTTTGACCAAGACCAATCAATCCCTCTGACCCTCCCTCCCTTTTAGGGAGAACTACATTGGCCTGAGGCCCCTACGATAGGGGCTATGTAGGCAGCACTCAGTTGACATGGGGTCTTCTAGGGTTAGCTCGGCCACATCCTTTCGTCCATCCATCCCCTTGACCAATGACCATCCTTCAACCTCGACCACTTCCAAGACAATGTTGCCTTGGTTGTTTTTGCGTGTGTGCTACCTCACGGTTGGTTAGCAGAATTGTTCGCAGACTATTTTTGACCCTTCACAAGTATAGGATCGCGAGCCAGTTGATCCCTACTACTTGTGGCTTTTTCATGTTTCTAGGAGCACTTCCTGAGCCCTGGATACCTAGAACACGGCAACCATTTGGAGCTTCAGCTTAAATTGAGTGACCCGATCAGCAGACGACTAAATGCTGGGGCCCGATTACTTCGATTTTGGCACTCCTTGACCCTCGACATGCGACAATTTGACCCGACCCTCTCATGAAGTGGACTACGCGCAATCACGACTACTATAGCATTTTCACTCACTCTCGTCTATCCATTTCTCTGTCAAATTGACACTCGATCTTCGGTTCCCTTCTCTCGACTATCGCTTTGAGGGGGGGAACACCTCATCCTTTTTCTAGGGCAACCAACTCCTGTTTTTGTCTTGCAGTTCATTTAGAACAACCAACAAGACAAAAAGGGGCAAATGTAGACACCGCAAATGTGTCTGCACCTTGGTCCTCCCCCTTGTTCGCCTTAAACCCCTATCCTAACCCTTGGCCTTGGCCCCCTTTCCACCCTACCCTTGCCACCTTGGATCCTCCCTTGAATCCCTCCACCTTCCCCCTAGCATTTATTAGGCCAAATCTCTTCATTATCTTCCCCCCACACCCATTTTGGCATCCTCGTGACCGTTCTTCCCATCCCCCCTCGCTCGGCGGCGTGCAAGAATGGGCAGAGGCTATTTTTAGCCTCTGTCCCCATTCTGCAACCGCCGACGTCGGCGACCCTTCAACCGACATCGGTGAAACTACCGGCGTCGACATCCTTCATTACCCTTTTCTGCATCCGTTGCAGCCCCCTGGACCCTTGAGCTCGCAAACTGAACTCTCTTGGCATTTTGGCTTTCGTCTCTTCTCCGTTTGGACCTCGTGCAACAACAGCAATAGGTGCAAAGGTTCTTCATCAAGAGTTCTCTTCTTGCTAAATCCTCTGTGACTTCAACAACAGCTCTCTCAACCCTTCATTCAGCAGGCAAAGAGGTAAGCAGACTCTGTTATTTGATTTATTTTCTTTAAGCTTTCAGTTATCTGCTGCTTCCTACTCTCTCTATCCTTCCCCCTGAGAGGCTGAAAAGCCTTCTCAGGACCTGTCCTCTGTCCATCCTCCTATCACATTGTCCCACTTTTTATACCAATCCCAGATAACTCCCTCATCCTCCTTTTGCCAACAAAAGACCCTGTACAGGGCAAGACCACTCCTCAGTCCATTCAGACCCGTCCTCGAACTCAGTCTTGACCTTGTTCACGACCCAGACCCGTCCACAGTCCAGAAAGCAACCCAGACCCGACTACAGGCCACAACCCCGACCGACACCGGTCACTTCCCCAACCAACGTCGGCAGGGTAGCCGACGCCGGCAGATCAGATAACCGACACTGGCGACATTTCCGACCTCGGCGACTGTCTTCAGCCCAACAACTCCTTCAGGTGTCATTCCTCCACAGCCAAAGAGGAGTGCTCACAAGCATTTGGATTTACGGTGCGCAATCTTTAGTCCAGGTACTTCCCATGCCTTGTCCATTACTTTTTTAGTTTCTTCTTTCTCTTAGATCTAAAAGCGAATTTTGAGTAGAAACAACACCAATATATATGATGAATACATAGATAAAACAACATATGACCTCCTAACATAATTTTATTTAATAGAGTATCACCCCAAAACTATAATAGAGGAAGACCTTAAAAATCCTAAGTAGTGGCTTCTAGAGCATGATCTAATACCATATTAGAGTGAAATATTCACTCATGTAAGTGCAAGATCTCTCTTACACACCATTACAATATTTATTTTAATATTTCACACCTAATACACAACAAAGAATTATGCACAATATTATCTCATTATTATTTCAAATGAAATGTATAATCAATAAATTTTATTTTTAACAATCTAATAAATATCTCAAGGAGTGCCTAATAAATAAGTAATGAGTCAATTCACAAAAATCATTTGGTTATTTTGATCCACTTAAAATATCTTGGATTTTCTAAACAGGGGCACGCCAAAAATTATCTATGCACAAAAAAATCCAACACTATAAAAAACTCAAAATCAAGCTTAACTCCATGAGTGAGTGTGAACACGTTCACACCCAACATGATGAAGTCTTATACTAATCCTATTGCTAGGAAAATATCTTAAGATAATTCAAGCATTCCCAACATAAATAAGGAATTAATGCAAGTAAGTTATTAATTAAAATAATCTCTCTAAAACCATAATGGGAAGTTCCTTCCAACCTCCTCCTCCTCCATCACATAGTAAAATAATGATTCTCATCAACCTCTTAGTCTTGAAAATATTAGGAAACTCATTACTAAACCTTCACCTATAGATGTTGATTTTTCCTTATCTAACATCCATTGGCATGATCCCAACTAGTTTTGACGATATCATGATACTTAAGTCATTCTATGAATACATGTTTTCCAAGATCATTATAAAATAACATGGAAAACATAAATGAATGAATGCATAAAGGTATAATATTACCTTAACGTAAATCAAACTAAAAATGTGAGATACAAGCTGTTAAGTGGGAAAATCAAATCAATGGAAGAAAATCCATGTATATTAAGAAGGCTTATAAAACAATATTATCCAATTAAAATATTAGTATAAGAAAAGAGAATAGAGAATAATAATGAACTTCAATTATAAATAATGAACCTCAATCTAAGAGACAGGAGAGGAAACTACAAGTGTGGTCAAGTAAATAGAAGAGATCTTTATAAATAGAACTATAGAACCAAAAGGAGTTACTAAAAAAATCCATCATGAACTTTCAAAACCTTCTTAGTGTGTGTATAGTGTTGTTAATCCCAAAAAGGTGAGGGGGAAGTGTGTGACAAGTGTATAAAGAGTTACATGTGACATGAAACTCTAACATTCTCTTTAAAAGGGACAAAAAAGGCATGAAACCTCATAAGATGAATATGTGAATTACAAATTCACATAATAATAAAACCTATACAAACCTAAATTGATTTAGGATAATAAAATGAACCCAAATAAATATTAAAATCTTACATTCTCATGACATTTTCAATCAAATTAAAAATATAGAATATGAATTTTTCCTTGGTCATAACTTTGATCATGATGCCATGATAATAGAAAAATACCAAGCCTATGATTAAGTTGCTAAAATTCATGAATTTAAAGTCAAACATGATACACTTAATCAAACTAATTCTCACCTTGAGATTTACAAACCCTCTTCTCATCACTCTCAAAACTAATTACCTAATAATCAACCCCAAAACTTTCCAAACTAGTCACTAATGTTGTAAAAACCATATTTAATGTCAAATATTTTAAAAATGAGGAAAAATTGGTTAACACGAACAAATTAAGTGTGTCATGTCATTTATTAATCCTCAACCTCCTAGGTCACACATACTTCTTTTAGATTAATTTTTTTTCAAACTTACCCCTCATATAATATTTTTATTTGTTGCATCTCATGAAATATTAACTTGTATCCATCTATAAAATTCAAATATATTGACCAACCTAATATAATATGTTTTACCTAAAACTATATTGGCCAACCTAATATAATTACTTGTACATAAATGTATTGAATAACCATATATAGTTTCTTATTGATCCAAATATGTTAGCTAGATGTTACAATTTCCTATGCCTATTTTTTACTATATCAACATATCAGATATAATACTTTTATGTTGCTTTGTGTCACTAATTTTATCAACCAAACTTATAAATTTTCCTCAAATTTCTTCTACTATACTCATAATGTTGAATCTGTACACATTAACTCTAAATTAGGCAAAATTAGGTTCAAATTCATGTATAGTCAAACATGATAAGTTTGAGAACTATATTTCTCACTTAAAATCTAGTCTAACTCATATTAAATTTTATGAGTGGGATCCCATAGAAGTTATTTATAGACTACCATCTCAAATTCCTTTATTTGAGCTTATGAGGACTTATTTGAAACACTGAAACCACTTAATAAATTTTTTTTTTAACATCAGAATTCCATGATCGTCACTTTTGGGACAAGAAACTACCTTTCCCAATGTTTTATCCTAATTTGGTTTTTGACACCCTAATAGGATATAAAATTATAAAATAATTTAGATAGATAAAAATGGAATTCAAGCATACATTTGAATATAAAATACTAAAATTTACTGCAATGATTTGACAAATGGAATTTTTAAAATATATTAAGTAAAACAAATGGATGAGTGTTTATTATTTATGGTTGACTATTTTATTGTGATTGTAGTATGAAATTATAAATTAGACTAAATTAATAATGTGATTCATATGATTTAGGAAATTTTTTTCTATCTGCATATGGTTAGTTATGTTGGATATGGATTAGTATCACTTGTTAATACTAACCTATACTAGGCAGTGTTGACTTGTGCTAAAATTATGGAATTTAATCATATGGTCATCTCCATATGTATCTGTAAGCTTTTTATGTGTGATATCAAACCATGGTGATTCCTAAACCAACATAAATCAATATACTTCATTTTAAAACCCTAGGTATACATGTAAGGGAAAAAAACCTACAAAAATCAAGAAAACATAATACGATGAGTTGACCCCAATAGCCCTTGTTCTATTATTAATTATTTCTTATGTATTTGATACTTAAAGGAGGGAAATAAATCCATATGTATTTCTCCCATCTTGTGTGATTATGAAATTGTGATCATCTTCTATATGCATACAACTAATGATTTGGATTTGATACTTGAAAATATTTTTTTGACTTAGATTTGGAATTGTTCAGACTTGGATTGTGATTCCTCATGGTGATAGATTTAAAATTTGAGAATAATAGGTCATATAGATCCTAATATGGCATAGACAGGTTTAATAATATAGAAATGAATAATTACAAGGGTGATAAATAGATATATAGTAAGCAGATTAATTTCAAAACTCAAAAACAACATATACTAAATTTATTATGCTGAGATATATTAAAAATGGAAAGTATAACTATCCTAGATATTACAATGATAAATATATAAGATACTTATTCTAATGCTAATACATATTTGGATCTAGAATAGGTAGGAGGTGTTGAGAAATTTTGTCATTGATGTCAAGGTTAATGTCATTGATGTCAAGTTTGATGCAATGATGTCAAGATGCATCTAGTAAAGATGCATGGTGAGTGGTCTTTTGAGGTATGGGCTTGTGTGTTTGATGTGACAAGGAAGCCTTATGATAAGAGAGAATTTAAAGGAAAACTAATGATTCTTCTATTTTTTGTTGAAAATGTTATTGTATTAGTGTGAGAGTTATTTCTAAATAATTTTTTTTAATTGCATCATTGAGGTAAGCATGTTTCAGTACTAGTCCTTGAGTACAAGGTGTCTTAATAAGCATAGTCATATCATAAGCATGTGCATGGTGAGAATAAAGAGGTATGTGTAGAGGTATGAAATTTTTTGATGAGATGTAAGGCATGTGATAAAATTTTAGAATCATCAAAGAGTGTTTCAATATTAGTTATCAAGTTTTAAGTGCTTGAGAAGCCTAGTCAAAGCACTAGTCATGGCATGTAAAGTCCTAGTGAGAATGTTTGAACATGGTGGATTGGTGATATAGATACATAGAGGCATAAAAGGATATATTATATTTATTTAACATGTATTTTAGTCATTTGATCACTCATGAGATTCTTAGGGTGAGCCTACAGGGGTAGGACCTTCAGACCTAATTTGCACCTAGACTATTTCTAGACCCTACCTAGCCTAATGAAGTATCACAATATATTAACAAGTAAATTATGGATATTTGAGTATTTACAAATTTATTATATGTTTTTTAAATTACTTTCAAAATTTTTGAGGATATGGTTTTCAATAAATGGCATTAAAAGTGGTTTTGAGGTCTCTTGAGTACATATAATGAAGGCATGCAAACCTGAGGACTTTCAAGTGCTCATTGGCACATGTAACCTATACATGATACCCTAATATATTAATGGTATATTTTTAATTGTCTTATATGAAAATTATAATCATTATTTTTTGGATTAAGGGGCTATGCTTTATGAATGATAGTTAAGAGTGAAAATAGGCTTAAACCATCCTAAAACCCTAATAAGGACCTAATGTTAAAGATATTTATAAAAAAAGAAAAAAATGGTCTCAAATGGATATAAAAAATATTTTATAATGTATTAAACTCTCCCAAGTACCTCCAGGTGTGATTCATTTGTCAGGTGTATGAGTATACCTTATAGAAAAGTGATAGTTTCTCAAATATTTATTATAATAGTCAGAGTTGACCAAGTCAAAGTATTAAAATATACGAAGTATGAATATTGAGACTAATTTTTAATTTAAATTAAGTATTTTTTTCAATTTAAATCCCTAAATAGTGTTAAAATGGTCATCTAAGTTAGCTAGTTGCTAACATGCCTAATGATGGAAATAGTGAAAAACTTAAGAAGTAGTGAAAAGATGATTAGGAATGTTTTATCATGAAATAAGGATGAATAAAATTACATGGAGATATTTTTAATTAATTTTAATTCATATTCATATTTTTTATAAGTTTTGGAGGTTAGTGGTTATAGTGAAAAAGTTACTCACAAATTGACCTGTCTAGTGCATATGAGATAGTGAGATGTAAGGTCATAAGATTGGTTATAAAGACTAATATTTCAATTTTAACATATTATATTTATATATGATAAATTTATAATTATCTCATAGGATCATAAAAATTCTCTTTAAATGATCATACAAGTGTTGAAGGTCATTTTCACCATGATTGTGCTTTGAGGTAAATTGGCAGTTTTAGGTAAGCAAGTTGCAGTGATGAGTGTGTGACTCTATGCCCTAAATTTAAGTATTTAATGCACATAATTTTTTTATTTTTGAAATTTATGTCCTATTTATTATTTTTAAATTTTTTTATATTTATTAAAATTGATTGAAATGTTGAATCCAAAATGGCCTGACTGGTTTTGGTTTGACTGTGTAAACTGAGGTCAAAAGATTGGTCTACAAGACCAATATTTGACACTAAAACTTGTGAAATTTTTTTTTAGAGTAGTATATATATATGTCAAATAATAATTTTATTGTATCATTTGTCATGGTATGTTCTCTTTCGAGTGTTGAATATCAAGTTGTTCATGACTAAGTTTTGGAGTGTTCTAGTGCTTCTAAGTGGACTATTTGCAAAGGAGTGTTTGAGTCATTTTGCCCTAAGTTGAGAGTTAAAAATACATGATGACATTTTTAAGGTCATGTATGTTTTTTTAATGTTTTTTATTACCATGTTTATTTATCTATTTTTTGTTTAATCTTCAGTAGTTTAAGACAAATTTTCTATGTATGAGAAGGCCTAAATGTGAACAGTACAAATGGTGTGCTTCAAATAGTGGTTGGATATAAAAAGTGTTATGGAACATATATGATATTATTATAGGTATATTTATACTTTATATTAAGTTTTTATACCATTTTTATGGTTTTAAATTGCTCCAAGAAGATCATAGGGTAATGTGTGTTAATGAAGGCCTAATTAAATTAGGTCTCCTTAAAGCCTAAAAGAGGTTTTGGTCCTATATGTTGTGATTAACCTATTTAATTTATTTAATAATGTATTATACATGTTATAATACATATTAAAATATTAATAAAAGTGTTCAAGTATGCATTTCCAACCAAGATGGATTTGATCAAGAGGCTTGTATAAATACAACGCAATTTTAAGCCTATTTGTGTGTGTAGAGATGTGAATTAAATAATACATTGATAAGAAAAATAAGGTCTTGTAGATTATTTTAAGATTATATAAAAAAATTATTAATATTTGATATATGTTATGCATATGAGGATAAATTTCATATGACCTAATCAGTCTTGAAGAGACCTAGTTGAAGGAAAAGGCCTAGAAGGCAATTTGAGAAGGATAAGAGTGTTAAGAGCTAAAGAGGTGGTCATCATCAGTTGGTTGAGAAAAAATGTGTATTTAATGTGATAAAATCAATAAGTTTGCTTATTTGGTGATAATTCATCTAGGGTATTGGTTCCTCCTTGAAATTTGGTGCCTGTTAAAGCTTAACTGAGTTAGTGCTTAGCTAGTTGGAGTTGGTGCTCCATGTGAAGTTGGTGCTTCACTAAATTTGGTATTTTTATTATATGACTATATTACATTTGAAAATATTAGTTTTTTTTCTTACCCTTTAGGATTTCACACATACCTTGAGGTATGTCAATTAGTTATATAAAATGATAATTGAATAAGTGTCAAAGACAATTGTCCTTCTACAACATTCTAAAATCAGACAATTTATAAATGGACTGACCTATAAGTAATGTGTGTTACAAGTTACACATGCTTTTACAAAATATAATATTCTCTTTTCAAATGATATACATGTTTTGATACCAAAAAATATGCTAAGTCAACAAATTTGACATTGAGAAGCTTCTCTAGTTGTAGTCTTCTACTTTTACTACTTCATCTTCATTGTCTTATCATGTTATTCATCAACCAGTCTAGAATTGATGATAGGCTCCATAAATAGTTCCTCTGCTTGGTCTACTAGATCTTTGAATTTTTTATCAACTCTTCCCATTGGTTCCTTAATGCTTCTAGAATCACCAATCTTCTCCTCTATAGATAAGATCATGTTCAAGACTCATTTACTATCTGCCCCTGTAGTGCCATGTATTTTTTTCTTCACCTCTTGCATGAATTGAGTAGTCATGTGTTTGAATTCATCATTTATTATTAAACCCATAGGATTAAGGGTAGTTGGGTCTTTGATTAAGCCTCCTAGTATGTGCAACATTTTACTTTCTAACAGTTTAAAGTCCTTAGAAATATCCTCCATGCCCTTGGACCATTTTTTCATATCCTTTATCTTATCTAACAAGATAATCATATCCATGTTTAAATGTGCCAAGATAACTATTTTAAACTTGATAATTTGACCATCCATCAATACATTGATCAATTCTTTTAACTTATTTATTGAATCCAAACATTTATTGATCTATTGTATACCCATGGAATGTTGCTTGTTTACCATGTCTTGCTTGGACCTTATAGCTTTCATAAATTTGAATGTGTCATAAATGATTGATTTAAACTTATTGACCATATCCCTTGGAACTAATAGGATAGATTTCTCCTCTAAGTTCTTTTTTTGCTACTTTAGGCCTTTTGTAATAGCTTGAAACTATTTTGATTGTGTTTGATCCATCTCCAGTACATCCTCCTCAAATATTAGATCCTCACCAGGTCTCTATCCCTTTACTTAGGTTAAATTAGTCAAGGGATCCACCTTTTTATATACTATCTCTTCACCACCTACCATGATTATTTTCTTGGTCACTCTTTGTAAACTAATAGTCTCTAGAGTATACTTTGCCCCAACAAAATATTGGGTCACATGTGGAAATGGGACCTCTACCTATGATTAAATTGATTGACTTGGAGTAACCAATCTCTTTAATTATTGTAGAGTAATGATCCATGTATTCAATTCTTGATGTATTGGGATGTAATTAGCCTTCACCATAGCCCATGGATGATGAATACGGGGAAGATTTCATAACCTTGGTTCATAAATGAACCACTAAATAATAGATGGACCATATAATATGTTTTCTTCACTAAACAAGTTGACTTCACTCAAAGGTGGTGTAATATTTACTATTGGCCATTTTTGACCCATTTATGAAGCTTTTATAAAGAAGGTCCAATCATATTTTCATGGTGCCCAAGCTTTTAGGAGCATGGACCTAGTTATATAGGCCTTAGAGAATATTCAAAACCTTGAAATAATGATTAAAAGATGAGTTGTGCAAGTTTTAGAGGCAGACCATCTCTATGGTGTCATGTAAAAAATGAATGGACAAACTAACTTTTACATTTTATAAATTCACCTCAAAGATACATGTAATATAAAATAATATAGCACCATGGATTTCTTCATGTGAGGAGCATCCTCTAAAAATTTCATGTCTACATGACCTTTCTAGCTTAATTTATGAGCATTAAAAGTTGAACATGCATAATGGGACATTCGTGAAAACATAAAAATAAAGCTCTAGCAAAAAACCCTTTGAGTATAAAAAGTGACTATTGCACAAACATCATTGACAGTTGCACAAATGTATTTGATGTTCATGCAAATTTCATATTTAAGCTTGGTAAGAAAATTTTTGGCGTTTGAATTTTGATGGGCTTATGGACGTATTTGATGGGCTCACAAACATAAAATTTAGGAGTAAAAAATAACCATTGTGGAACTAAATTTCATGATTGTGTAGACATCATTTATGATTATGTAGATATCAAATGATGAGCATGTGAACATCAACTTTATGATAGGTCAAGTAACCATTGGGTTTCAAAATAAAGTCAAATCCAACGGTTCACATTATATTAGACCCTTGATCCAATAGTACATGAGTAAGTAAAAGGGTCAAGGATCTCAAGAGGTTCCATATGGCACAAGTGCATGAAATAAGTGACAACATAGCTATGAAAGGAACATAAGAATGACATGTGTCCAAAAAATGATAATGCTCATATTCAAAGTATGTTAAAGAATGGTCAAAAGATGCCACATGGGAAAATATGATTGGATCAAGGGTTTCATAGACTCAAACTAGAAATAAATATATAAAACCATACTCAGGCATGTTCCAGGTAAGGCCAAGAGATAAAAGGTGATTTGGGACATTTTAAATGAAGGTCAAGGAAGCTATTTTGGAACTAGGTTAAAGCAAATATGTGGGACCAAGCCTAATCACATTCTATGTGGAACTAAGTGGGAATTTATAAGACTGAGCTTCACCATTAGGGATTGATAGGGATAAAATAGGCCCTTTTAAACCTAACATAGATAAAACAAGTTGTTGAGCTATTCATGAGATATAAATGCATCTAGGTAGATATTTTGACTATCTAAAAACCAATAAAGGAGATTGGTTTTTAGGCTATATTAAATCCATGATTAAGATTTGTAGGAAAAGCATGCCAAGGTATAAATATGGTTCAAATCATCCATAGAGATATAATAGGAGCATACATCCACCTACAATAGACTTGATCATATTTTTTTTAGTTCAAAATTATGAAGATTTGGTCCTCATATTAAAATGAGTGGAAGATCAAGTCTAGGAAAGCATTTGGAACCTTCATTTTTAGTAATTTCATGATTCATTACCCTAAATAGAGATCTTATTTTTTATTACACTTCTCAATCAATGAGATGGATCAAGGACTAGTTGGAGGAAATGTAGGCTATCTTGTCTAGGATGTATTAGCTTTGATTGGGTGAAAGTATGATGAGGCATTCATTATAGTTAGTGGTAGCTCATTTAATGTTTTTTTATATGGGATTATAAAATTCTCTCTTATCCTATATATCTTAGTCTCTTCCCCATTATGGGGGTTCTCATATTTTAGACTTTTTTATCTTTCTGGGAGATGGGGATACTCTCTAAGATATTAAAAAATATGCTCATCTTGATTAGGCTAAACCCTTTCAAGCATTTTTAAGAACTACCTCTTGATGAAATATAATACTTTTTTTGCATATCTCTTACCTTGGATATGTGTTGAGTGAGTTTTACACTAAAGCATTATGTGAAGGAGAATCTTCCTCGTCTATGGGCCTTCTTTCTTGCTCCTTTTCTAAGGTGTATTCAAGCTAAGTTGTAGGTCTAGATTAGTATTCTTTCTAACATTAATGTGAGATTTTAGTGAGTCTTATAACTCATATTTTATTACATTAATTGATTCTTAAACCTCTTGTATGAAATACTTATGTAACTAGCTTGATATTGAGGTTGTGTGAGCTAGCATTGTCTTCTATAGATCTAGTGTGGGTTCAAGCGTATGGGAGTTTCCCATTTTAAATTTGGTGTATCACTCTATTTTCCTTCATAAGATCCATTATCCTATTTCTAACCCTTTTCCCTATGAATCATTAGTTGAGAATTATTTTAGGTGAGCATCAAGAGGAAACTAACCTTCTCTGGAGGTTCAACCCCACCATAGGTGACCCATAGCCTAGGGTTATTCCCATTATGTATCTCAATTGTAAGGGTTCTGAACAACCCCCTTCAAGGGTGAATATTGAACCTACAATAGTTTTTGGCACACCCAATGGGACCAAGGTCCAAAGTAGTAGAAGGATTTTTGGTGTTATTCTTCTACATATCAGCCTTTGGAGGCATTTTTCAAACATCAATGGCAACTCCAAGATTTCAATTGGTTATAGCAGTCTAGATAAGCCTTAAAGCAATTTTTATCTTTACATTGTCTCTTTCTTGAGTCTCTATGGCTAGATTTGGGGCAGCATTATTTCCTAATTAGGTTGGTAAACCATATCATCAACTAGATGAATCATACCAGTCTTACCATGACCCCTACTAGCAATCCAATAATTCTTATTTGACTTATAATGGGCCTATATATCCTTCATATACACCTACCTATCCATCTAGCCAACCTTGCCAAAACCATGTTTCTTCTATCACATCCTTGTTGAAATTAAATCTAAATATGTGAAAATCCAATGAAGTGATGATAAAATGGGATAGAGAATTTGATGTGATCCCTTTCCATCTCATAGAGAGGATGAAGAAGTCAGTTCAAATGTTAATAGGTAAGTAAATGTTTTTTAGAGAGGAAGTCTGATACGGTTCTACAAACGATGATTTGTATGAAATGAAAACTTTAATCCAAGGTTGGATAGATATCTTAGTAAGGTGGGAAAATCAAGAAAACCAATCCAAGAAGCCTGAACCTTCCATCTCATCTTCCCTTGAGAAGGAACCCATATTGAGAGGAACAAGTGAAGAGGAAGGATCCCAAGTCATAGTTGATCAAGAAGATGTCATGAGTGACTATGAGGAAGAAATCACCATAGGGGATCCCCTTGGTGAACATGAGTAATTCAACCTTCATGAATGGATAGAAATATATTGAATATTATTTTGTAGCTATGCATGAGGAGTGTACTATCAAGGAGGAGGGGGATCAAAATGAAATATGGAAATAACTTTACCATGACTTCATGGACTAGGTATAGGTTCTAAACTATCTTGTGCTTCCTATAAAACATGAAGGTGAACTTGCCAATTAGGTTAAAGAATCTATCCAGTCTCAAGATTAATGTCCATTGAAGGAAGTATTGATGCCTTCAAAGATGAAAAATAATGGTTAGATCAAGAACCATCAAGTTTGTGACATATTGAGTTATATATGGATTGATGAAATTCCATGTGATCTCTTTCAAGGTAAGCATAGTAGGTATGGTCGTTAAGGTTGGAATTGTCCCAAGTGATCAAAAAGAAACTACCTCTTGGGATAAATTAGAGCTATTTTTCTTGGAACAAGACAATCAGCCTTCATGAACAAAATTACCATCAGGTGAGAAGACTGAAAGTGCTCCTATAGTCTATCACTAATCAATTCTTGAACCAGAGTAGGAGTATGTCTACATTGAAGGCATATTTATCCCACTTTATCTATTGGATATCATGCTAAAAAGGATTGGTAATCATGAAGCAGTTGAATTCAACATAGTAAAGGTCTAAAAACTAGCCTATTTCACATCTTTGCTCATCATACAAAGGTGACTTAAGTATTTTTCCTTTTGATCTAGGAGGATAAGTCTTAAAAAGGTCTTATATATAGAAGAATAGTTTTCATGATTTTCTCTAAGTGCCTATGTGAACATTAGTTTAGTAGGTTAGTTGCTATTTTTATTTTTTCTAAGTGCCTACGTGCACTTGCCTTTCTTTGTTTTGTTTCGATTATTCCTTGTGTTTGAAGAGTTTAGATAAAGGTTGGCATCTAGTTAGATTTAGGTCAATGTGTTAAACTAGAGAAGAGACTCCATGCTTAATGGACTAGATAAGGCAGCATGGCCTAGGTCCTCTTGTATAGACAGGAACGCACCCCCTTTGAGTTACCAAAGATGTTGGCCATTTTTGGCCCACATATGAATGTTTTGAAAAAAGGAAGGTCCAAGTATATTTTCATGGTGCTCAAGATTTTAGGAGCATGGACTAGGTTTCACAGGCCTTAAAGAATCATTAAAACCTTGAAAGAATGATCAAAAGATTAGTTGTGCAAGTTTTAGATCTAGACTATCTCTAAGACATCATGAAAAAAATGAATGGACTAGATAAATTATGCATTTTATAAATTTACCTCAAAGATCCATGTGAACTAAAATAATACAATGCCATTAATTTATTCATGCCAAGTACATCCTCTAGAAATTTCATGTCCACACAAGCTTTCTAGATCAGGTTATTAGCATTCAAAGTTGAACCTATAGAGTGAGATATTCACACAAATGTCAAAATAAATCTATGTCAAAAAACCATGAGTCCCAAAAGTGGCATTCATGTAGATGTCATTGATGGTCATGTGGACATATTTGATGTTTATGCAAATGTCAAATTCAAGCTTGACAAAAAAATTGTTGGTGTTTTAATTTTGATGGGCTCATATATGTATTTAATAGGCTCATGAATGTCAAATTTAGGACTCAATAAAAAAATTGGGTAAATAAATCTAATGATCACACAGATGTCATTGATGGTCACATAGACATCAAATGATAGGTGTGTAGATGTTATTTTTAAGATAGGGAAAGTAACCATTAGGGTTTAAAATAAAATCATATTTGAGGGCTTGTGTTAACTTGGACCCTTAATCTAATGGTGTATGAGTAATTCAAAGGGTCAAGGAGCTTGATAGGTTGTCATATAGCACAAGCACGTGAACTAAGTGATAATAAAGCTATGAAAGGAATGTAAAAATGACACATGTGGCCAAAAAATGATAATGGTCATATTTAAAGTATGATGAAGCATGGTCAAAAGATGCTACATGGGTAGATATATTGGATCAAGGTTTTCATGGACTTAAGCTAGCAAGAAATAAATAGAATCAAGATCAGTCACATTCTAGGTGAGGCCAAGAGATAAAAGGTGAGCCTAGATGTTTTAAATGAAGGCTGAAGAAGCTATTTTGGACATGAGTTGAAGCAAATATATGGGACTGAGCCTAAGCATGTTCCAAGTGGAACCAAGTGAGAATCTATAGGACTGAGATTCACCATTGGGGCTTGACAAGGATAAAATAGGCCCTTTTGAACCTAACATAGATAAAATAAGTTGTTGAGTTATTCATGAGATATAAATGCATCCAAGTAGATATTTTGACTATCTAAAGACCAATAAAGGAGACTAGTTTTCATTATATAGTAAATCCATAATCAATGTTTATAGTAAAATCATGCCAAGGCACAAATATGGGTCAAATCATCCATAGAGACAAAATAAAAACATACAGTCACCTACAACAGACTTGATCATATTTCTATTAGTTCAAGATTATGAAAATTTGGTCTTCATATTAAAACAAGTGGAATATCAAGTCCAGGAAAGAAGTTTAAATATTCATTTCTATCAAGGTCATGATTCATTTCCATAAATAGAGCTCTTCTTTTATAGTACATTTATCAATCAATGAGATGGCCCGAGGACTAGTTGGAAGAAAGGCAAGCTATCTTGTCTAGGATGTATTAGTTTTGATTGGGTCAAAGTATGGTGAGGCACTCATTAAAGATAGTGGTAGCTCATTTAATTTTTTTTAAGATGGTGTGTTCTCACTCTTTGTCTCTCTTCTCCTATATATCCTATTCTCTTCCCCATTATAGGGTTCTTAGATTTTAGACTTTTTTATCTTTTTGGGAGACAAGGATACTCTCTGAGATATTGAAAAATATGCTCATCTTGATTAGGATTAACCCTATCAATAATTTATAATAACTACCTCTTTGTATAATATAAAACTTTCTTTACATATCTCTTTCCTTAGATTTATGTTGAGTAAGTTATGCACAATGGTATTGTGTGAAAGAGAATATTCCTTGTCCATGGGCCTTCTTTTTTGCTTCTTTTCTAGGTTGTATTCAAGTTGAGTTACAATTATAGATTAACGTTATTTATAACATTAATTTAAGCTTTCAGTGAGTCTTCTAAATCCTCTTTTTTACATTCGTTATTTCCTGAACCTCTTTTATGAAATACTTATGTAACGAGCTTGATCTTGAGGTTATGTGAGATAGCATTATTTTCTACATATCTAGTGTGGGTTCAAGCTTATAGGAGTCTCCCTTTTTAACTTTGGTGAATCACCCTCTTATTCTTATTAGGATCCCTTATCTTCTTTCTAACCCTTTTCCTTGTGAAGCATTAGTTTAGCATTGATTTAGGTGAGCATTAAGAGGAAGCTGACCTTCTTTGGAGGTCCAACCCCACCATAGGTGGACCCACAACCTGGGTTGTTCCCATTATGTAGCTCAATTGTAAGGGGCCTAAATACCTCCCTCCAAGGGTACAAATTGATCCTAAAATAGTTTCTAGCACACCTGATGGGACCAAGGTATAACGTAGTGGAAGAATTTTTGGTGGTATTCTTTTGCATATCAGCCTTTGAAGGCATTCTACAAACATCAATGGTGACTCTAATGTTTCAAATAGTTATAACAACCAAAATAAGCCTTAAATAAAGTTTTGTATTTACCTTATCTCTTTCCTATGTCTCTATGGCTAGATTTAGGGGAGAATTCTTTATTAATTAGGTTGGTGAACCATATCATCAACCAAATGAAGCATACCAGTCTTACCATGATCCCTACCAATAATATAATCTTCCTATCAAATCTACAATGGGCCTATATATCATTCATATGCACCTACCTATCCCTCTATTCAACCTTGAAAAAACTATGTTTTTTCTACCACATCCTTTTTGACATTAAAACCAAATATGTTAGAATCTGAAAAAGTGATGAGAAAATGGGATAGAGAACTTGATGTGCTCCGTTTCCATATCATAGAGAAGATGAGGAAGTTAGTTCAAATTTTGATAGGTAAGTGGATGTATATTGGATATGAAGTTTTATATGGTGCTATAAATGATGATTTTCATGAAATTAAGACTTTAATCCAAGGGTGGATAGATATATTAGTAAGGTGGGAAAATCAGTAAAACCAATCCAAGTAGCCTCAACCTTCTATCCCACCCTTCCTTGAGAAGGAACCCATCTTAAAGGGAATAAGTGAAGAGGAAATATCCCAAGTCATATCTGATCAATAATATTTCATGAGTGATCATGAGGAAAAAATCACCATAGGGTCTCCCCTTAGTGAACACAAGAGTAATTTAACCTTCTTGAATGAATAGAAACACATTAAAGATTGTTTTGTAGCTGTGCATGAGGAGTGTACTATCAAGGAGGAGGGGGACAAAAATGAAATATGGAAACATATATACCATGACTTCTTGGACTAGGTAGAAGTTATAAACCAACCTATGCCTCCTAAAAAAATAAAGGTAAACTTGCCAATCATGTTAAAGAATCTAGCCAGTCTCAAGATAAATTGTCCATTGAAGGCAGTATTGATGCATTCAAAA
>JARHVA010011416.1:0-60236 GCA_037957365.1 Torreya grandis | reverse complement strand
TCTTGGAATCATGTCATTATCTACTCAATTTTCTAACAAGGATCATGTCTTTCAATTGGGTAGAATTATGCCACATCTACTTTGGGTGGCCAACTGTACTTAAAAAATGTGACCATGATGATAGGAAAGATATTTATTTATGATCTTTATTTACTCTTATATCAAACACATGTCCACTATAGGTGAAAACCAATCTTAGACCATTTGTTTTTCACACAGTCACAATATTTATGAAAACTTATAAATTGCTTAAACTTTGTTTCACAATCACTGGTCTATGTTCACCCTCTATATTAGACCCAAAAGATATATTTTACCTATATAGAATTTAGTTAGTGATTTTTTGGTCTTTCAAATATGGCCCTGATTCAACCCTTGGCTCACCTTCAATCTTAGATCTTTGACATTTGCTTTACCTAGGTATAAAATAACTTATTCAACTTTCATAAAAAATGTCTTGAGCTTGCTTTTGTTTACTTGTTGTCAATTTACAAATAGGACTATCTACATTGTGCCCAACTATCTTTATATATATTGGCTCTACATATTATGATAAATTATTAACTCTACCTTGATCTATTGATCTATTTATGCATAGATTCCCACAAGCTCTTGATTTCTTATCAAAAGATCCCTTTGACATGTTGACTTAATTGTGTATCATTAGATAAAGATGTATGAGCTCATGTGCACCATAGATATCCTTCATCCCACTTTCCTATCAATTCTTGTACTCCATCTAATCATGATTTATGAGCTTATGTTGATTATTGGTGTAGCTCAGATCCGTCCTTTTATCAAAAAATTCATACTATTGTATCTTGGTTTAATGATCTTGCATTATTAGATCATGTCCAACTTGTATATATTTAGAATATTTAACCTAGGGACCTGTCAACCTATCTTACTCTAGTGCATATCATTAAATATCATATGTCAGTATGAGGGCTACCAAAAAATTTGTTAGATCTTGATGAACTTTAAACCTTTTAAGGGCATTTTGAACCCAAATGGTTACTTATTGTGGCCTAAATTTGACAGATATGTGAACATATTATTGACTTCTTGACTTGACGTATGTTTTTATATCTTTACTTATATTGAATGTAGACCGTTGATCTTGAACACATTTAAATACAAAAAACTATTTATTACAACTTGAACTTTGATGTCTGTGTGAATGTATTTGACATCCACATGGTTGTCATTACATATTTAAAAACCAATGGTCATCTTCTATACTTGAATTCAAATGGATATTTCCTTCAACTAAAATTGATGCTTATATAACTGTATAGATCAAAAATTACATGGGTTATTTCCTTTGGAACCTTTGCTAGAATTTTGTTTGGGGTACCTCCCTTGCAAAAAACCCTTTATAAATCTTGAATTGGACCATTTTCCTATAGAATGACCCTTCAAATTTTTTTAGTTCACTTTCCTAAGAAAAGATATCATTTGAGATTCTTGTATCAGACCACTTTCATGTAGAAGAGACCCCTCAAGAAATTTTTTTGGTTAACTTTCATGAGAAAATATATCCTTCAATAACTTTGTTTCAGACAATTTTTATGAAATAATTCAATAGTTAGCCAAAAAAGGGGTCTAAAATATTTTATCTTAGCAAAATAAAATCTTGAAAGAATCTACCTCAAAGAATGAACACTTAGATAAGTAAAAGTTCCAAAATAAATCCCATGTAAAGAATTAACCCCAAAATTTTTTTACTTATCTTTTTCAAGGCTTGTATATTCTTCTAGACTCATGATTGATCTTTGAAAATGCACACACCTTGAAAACCTATTTAGATAACTATTCTTTGATTTACAAATATGTTTCTTAGAATTTGACAAAAATACACTTTAAACAAGCTTAAAGTTTTTCAAAATCTTTTCACTCTATATGATCTCCATTTGATGTCACTCCTCAATCAGGATCCTTCTCCTTCCATAGAACTCTTGGAATATGCACAATTTCTGGTATGTAGACCAAATTTGGTCAACATATTTGGTGACTTGGCTAGGCAACTACCTATCATGCTTGAGAATTCAAATCATATACATGACTTTGACCCATAACAAATAATAAATGGACCATTTACATGACTACAAGATAGCCTTTTGACTTGCATAGACAAATAATTCCAAAAAATAGGAAAAAAATAAATTAAAGTAGGGAAACTAACCTAAAAAGTAAAGGTAGCTAAAATACTAAACAATTATGCAAACAAAATCACTTATTTGGGACAAAATAGAGGAAACTAACTAAGGTGTTAGAAAACACTTAGATAAAGACAATAACAAATAACTATGTATAGGGGACTTAGCTACCTCAATAGTAGTGTTTTCGATGTATCCCATTGACTAGGATAAGAAGATCTTCACCATTCATCCTTGTGAGCTAGAAAGAATTATAGGACTTACAACTAGAGACTATAAATGGGCCAATCTATAGAGAATCAAATTTTGTGTGCCTTAATGGTTTATCTCTATCCTCATCCCACTTGAGGACTAAATCTCCTTTATCAAAATTTCTCATTGTCATTGCTTGATGGGATTCCATAGCCAACATTGACTTATGTCTTATCTCATCTAGCTCCATGATCTCAGCATATATTACTTTTATTGGTTCATTCTCCAAAATCTCAAGATGGTGCATCAATTCCAAAGTATAGAATTCAAGAGAAATAGGCATTCTTGCTTATTTACCATATACTAGCTTGTATGGAGAAATAGAAATTGACCTCTTATAGGTGATCCCATCAACCCATAGAGCTTACTTTAATTTTATATAACATGATATCTAATTATCTTCTACATTTATCCTAATGATCTACAATAAATTCTTGGTAGTTGATTTAGCAAGGCCATTACCTTGTGGATAATAGTTTGTTGAGGTACTAAAAAAACACTATGTTGATTCACCCATTGGCTAATCTTAACTCCTAAGAAATCCATATTATTATCAAAAATTATAGTTGAAGGGACCCCAAATTTGGTAAGTAAACCTTCATATAATTCTAAAACACTAGTTTCATTGGTTTCTTTTAATGCTACTACCTCTGTCCATCTAGTAAAAAAATCTATGGTAGTCAGGATCCACTTATATCTTGAGCTTAAAGGGGGATTAATAAGACTAGACAATTCTAATCCCCATTGGATAAAGGGTTGATTAACTAAAATTGGTTGAATAGGCAAGGCTACAAGCTTCACCTTTCCAACAAACATGGCACATTATCTGCATTTTTTAGTCTATGCATGGTAATAACCAAACAAACTTGGCTAGTAATACCCACCTCTCATTATCTATTGAGTTGTGATCCTTGCTAAATAATTTCCTCCACATTATCCATCATGTAACTTCTCAAGCAACCTCTATGTTTGACCTAGTTTTATATATTTTAGTACCATGCCATTGATATCCTTTTTGACCAATACATTATCAACAAGGAGAAAATGAACTGACTACAATCTAAAATATCTCTTCTTTGAAGGAGTGAGATGTGAGGGATAAATACCATCCTATAGATATCTTACCATATCTTGGAACCAACTAGGAGATGAGGTCTAGTCACTTGTAAGTTCTTCATCATTTGACACCATAACCAATTCATTAGAGTCCTACAAATCTTGGGCTAGATGTTCATAAATTCCTTTGCCTCTCACCAGCTTTGTGACTTTGATCTCAACATCATATTCCATGACTTTGGTTATCCAACCAACTTTCTTGTCATTTATATATTTATTTAGAATAAAACATTTAACACTTGGATGTTCAACCATCAAATGTATCTTATTATTGGATAACAAGTACCTTAACATTTTAAGAGACCATATAGCTGAAAGTACATGTTTCTCAACAAAATAATACCTTGTTTCATATTCTACTAAGCCTTGACTTAAGAAGTTTATAAGCTACTTTAAAGTATCTTTATTTTGCTACATGAGAATACTTGAAATTGTGTCAATGTTAAAATAGTTTTATAAGAAGAAATCCTTTGTAGAGTCAATGTTCAAGAGTGTATGAGCATTATCTATAGCTTTTTTGATCTCTTCAAAGCTTCTCACTTCTTCTCTGGACCAACTAAAAATCTGACCCTTATTTAGCATGGTTGTGAGTGTCATAGCTAAATTTAAAAAATTTAAATGTATCTTATTATGAAATTAATCTTGCCTAAAAATCTTTGTAAGGCTTTCCTATGCTTAGGCAATGAGAGTGAAAGAATTGATTCTATCCTATTAGGATCTATGCTTGTACCATATTTTGAAATGACATGTCTAAGAAGCATACCTTCATGAATAGAGAAAACACACTTTTTTGGATTTAAAAACACTCCAAATTCCTTGAAAATTGCAAACACCTATATGGGATGAATCATATGCTCATCTGTACTGTTAGAGCATATTATTATGTCATCTAGATAAATAAGCATAAAATTATTGAGGAGACCTTAAAATGCCATGTCCATAGCCTTTTGAAAAGTGGCTCTAGTATTAAATAAACCAAAAGGCATCTTTCTATATGAAAATGTTCCACACTTTATGGTGAAGGATATTTTTTACTGGTCTTCTTCCTTGACCAAAATTTGGTTATATCCACTATAGACATCCAATAAATAGAACCTTTTTGATCCTATAACTAGTTGTAAAATCTAATCCATTGATGGAAATGGATGGTGATATTTAAGAGAGGCCTTGTTTAAGTCATGTAATTTGACATATAGCCTTATTTTACCACTCTTTTTCTATACTAGAACAAGGTATGTCACCCAAGTCGAGTGCTTAATTTGAAATATTATAGCTGACTTAATGAGATTATGTAGTGCCACTCTCATCAAAGCTTCAAGATTTGGGTTAATAAGCCTTTGTCTATGTCTGACTGGCCTATTCTCATATTCTAACTTGATGGTATGTTAAGCTAGACTTGTATCAAATCATTTAAGGTCACTGAACTACCATGAATAGACATCTGCAAATTTTTAACATAACTTAATAAATGTTTCTTTCTCTAAATATGTGCAAACTTTGTCCAACTTTAAACTCTTACAAATGGCAATCTATACATTTGTGTAGTGTTCTTCCTTGGTTGACAAAGAAAAATTTTATTTTCTCAATTCATCATCTCTATCTAATATGTTTTTGAGGGTGACCATCCCTTTATGCAACTTGTTTGTATTCAATTACACAATCTAGTCATCATACTACTACAAATACTTATCTTGGTTATGTGAGGAAAATTCAACTTCCTCTTGTAAGAATATAACAATCTAGCTATCATCTTCAAATACTTTCCAATTGTCATGATTGTCTAAGACATAAGGTCTCACCACTAATTTGATGTGTGATTGAACTTTTTCCATTTTTATGTCATCTAAGATACTGAATTGTGACCCAATGGCATCCAACATGTCTACATGCTTTTTCATATTTCATGATATGGATTGAATATTAAAGGCTTAAAAGTCTTCAAATAGGTCCCATACTCTATGTTTATAAGATTTAAGTATTGGTTTATTGCATATATTAAGTCCCCTTACTTGGTGAACTACCAATTCACTATCTCTAAAAACTTGTAACGAACTAACGTTCATTTTTCTTGCCCATTTTAAACCATGCACTAGTGATTTATATCTAGTAATATTATTAGAACATCCAAACTAAAACTTGAGATAAGATAAATACCTTTGATTAGATAGATAAATTAACATCATTCCAACTACAATGCCATGTTTATTTTTAGATTCATAAAAATATAGCTGCCACAATCCATCACTAGGCTAATCATCTTTCATCAATATTGGAATTAGTGCATCATTTTCATGAAGATAATAGATGCCAAGTCTTTATTCTTCAATTAACTTATAGGGATCATGCCCATGCAAGTCAAAGTCCCATTCATCAAGGAAAATATTAGGGACTCCATCTATAGGTGATTCAAATTCCACCTCACTATTTTCTAGTACCTTGTCTAAAATAACATAATTAATGTTTAGCATGTGATTTAACCTATTTGGGAATATTTGAGTATTATTCTTAATTTAGTTAAAGGGGTTGAGTAGTAAAATTAGTAAATAAATATTCAATAATTAAGCTACTAATTTGTGTAAATTAAACTACAATTTTAACCTTTTTAAAAATAGTAATAAGAGGGAGAAAAATAAGAATTAAATGAAAATTGATTGATATGACTAAGACAAGGTCTAAGATTCACTGTGCAATATTGAGACACTATCAAAAAATAAGATATGACCTTCATTTTATGATTGGATAGGATCATTGAAAGTGGACAGGAGTGGCACTGGCATTATATTCCACCTCTACAACTATTTTTTAGGAGATTTGAGCTTTCTAGGTTTTGTTTACTATGCCTATATGACCCTATCTATGAAGTTTTGATAGCTAGAAGTATGTAGAGCTACTTGTAGAGTATATTTTCTCTTTAAACCCTATAATTCATTATGCTTTGACTAATTTTGAGAAAGAGAGGGGGGTTTAGTGTGTGTAAGATTCATTGAACGTGTGTCCACACTCCTTGTGTGGGCATGTTGCCTACATACCAATATTCTAAAGAGAGATTAAGCCATGTGTAGTTTTCCCACTTGATGTGTTTTTTTTTATAGAGTGTATGAATAAGAAAAATAATAAAACACATGTGCTTGATGTGTCTAACGATTGGTGTAAGGATTTGAATAAGCTTTTAAGTGTATTGGATAACTATATGTAGAGAATAGGGAATATTTCTTGAGCAGTCTTGCTTGTATTCTTATTTAGTTAGTGATATTTTAAACCCTTTCTAAATTATATTTGAATGGAATTTTATAGGGATATATTGGTCATGGGTTAAATGTGCTCATGTTTGGATGACAAGGAGAATGATGGGGAATCAAAATAAATTGATTGTTGGGGCCAAAAATGCATCTAGATAAGAGCACCAAAAGTGGGTAGGAGTGGCACCAATAATGTAGTCTAATTATGTCACTATTGTCCTAAGTTTATGGGGCTAGGGGATGGATTAGTCATGGAAAGAGTAGTCTAGAAAAGCTAGGATTAAGTCTAGAAGGCTACAAATGATTGAGAATCAATGGAAAGAGGCATATAAGGGTCATGAGAGAAATCAAGAGGGACCTCTGGGTTGGGTGTCACAAGCCACACTCAAGTTACCATTTTTGTATTTTATATGACTATATTTGCCCCCATTTATTCTAGTGATCTAGAAAAACAAAATAATAGGATAAAGGAAAAATATAAAGTGTACCTAAACTTACCTATAAGGGTGAAGCTCATGAAGTTGTGTAATGTTGGGTGTCTATAGAGAGAGCATGCTATGAAGTATGAATCTACAATTAAAAAAAAGGAGTAAATTAGTTATTACTAGATATGATATTTATAAAATAAGAACAAACAAAGTTGGGTAAGAGAGAGAGAGAGAGAGAAAAAGAGAAAGGAATGAATACATGTCACTAGGTACATGGACCAATACAAAAAAATTTGTGATGCTGAGTGATGCTGGATATGTTCGGTATGTTGTATCAAGAGTGATATCATGAATAGAGCTGAGTGTTCAATTCCTCAAGAGTGGATCAATAATGTAAAGGTTAGACCTTTAGATCCATCATCACCTACTAAGTGAATTTATGTGATCATGTGTATACTAATCAATGTCTAGATTATGTGTCCAATCCATCTAAATAGGTGGCTCAAGAATACAAAGGATAGCTAGTCCTTTGTCTCCATCATTTCCTCATGAAGTAAAGTTATAAATTGATATTGGTATAAAATGTGTGTCATATGACATGGATCTTGAATCCCATGAATGTTCTATAATATAAAAATATTAGTATGGATAGATGAATGTATGTTAGAAATTAGGCCACTCTTGGCCACTCTAAGAGATGGAGATTAGGATTATATGAAATCCACTCTAAAAATGGGCACTAGGCTTGTATGAAAGCCATTCCTAAATGTTGAGTTTAGGCTTGTGTGAATCTACTTTTAAATTATGCTACTAACATTCAAATGGAATAAGGCACACAACTGCTAAGAATGTCTAGGTAATGTTAAACTTGGAAATAAAATAAAATAGATGTGCCACACACATTGCCCCCAATCACTGGTGTCTAAAACATGGATTTTAATCTAGAAGTTATACCGACTAATGTATCTAAAACTAGAAGTGAGAGCCATCATGCCATATATAATGCCTCCTATATTTGGATTCTCTAAGCAAAAGTGTGCTAAAAACTACTATTTATAAACTAGTCTGACTATGCAAAACTATAGTTGAACCTACTTTTTTGCCTACTTCGAAAAACTCTAGTTTTTATGTTGTTTGGATAGGAGTGCTAAAAATTGACAATAATATCACTGGTGTTGTATTCTAATATCAGTGTTATTATCTTAGGCCAGATATGGTAACTATTCTAACATTTTCACTATTTGCTTGGTTTATTCTGATTGGTTTGATGTTTGGTTACTATTCTAGGTGTGATAAAAGTTGTTTTTTTTACTATTAAGAGCTCTGATCTCTATGACAAAATCCCTATTTGTTTCCCCATCTTCTAAGGGTAGGAATGAAGACCCTATAATGACTACCCTTATAATAAAGAGCCATGCAAGTGTGTTATGATACAAAGATACATGGTATAACAATGATAATTGACAAAATATCTTTAGATATAGTAGTGTTTGAAATGGATATTGTTAGATCAACAGGGGTATGCCTAGATAGATATAACAATGTGATAGCATGTATAAAGTACTAAATTGAAACTTAGAACTGAAAGTGTTAGTTGTTAGTTGTTAGTTGTCATGAAGGGATGGAGTATGATGTCCATCATAACATCCAAGAAAGTAAGATAATTCATGATGTGGATACTGGCATTGTAAACAATCAAAAATCAATCAAGAAGCATACAAGGGTAGCCAAGGGGCCAAGAAAATAAGGGACATGGGAACATGTCACTCAAATTTGAAGGAAAGAATACAAGGCATATTCAAATTCCACATACACATACAATTGAAACACACAAGGTTGGTGTGAAAGACACAATCACATAGAAGAGTACAGGAAAAGGACATTGGTAAATGTCCCAAGGTACACACATTAATAGAAGTAAAAGATGTTGGTAAATATCCTAAAGCACATACAAGAGACAAAATAAGAACTAAGAAATGCAAACACATTTAGATATGTAAATCAAGAAAGGAAAGCATGTAAAATTTTGAAATACAATCACATCTAACTAATTAGAGCAAGAAGTGAAAGTATGCATGACATGGAGTAAAAAATTAGGTATATGCCAAGAAAGACACAAGTTTTATATATTAGTGAGTGTCGATAGAGTAATTTATGTAAGATATTAAATAATATACATCATCATGATAATGATAGTGTGTGGTGTAGGAATGAAATAACTTGGATGGTGTAGTCATGTAAAATATGCCCTCAGTGCATAGATATATCGATGTGTGTCTCAAATGTAGAAGTAGGATGTCCCCTCAATGAGTAGAGTAAAGTAATCAAAGATCTAGATGTCATTACATACACTCAAATAATATCAATTGAAGCATGGTAATGTAGATAAATTGAAAACAAATAGCATAGAATAGCACATGTAAGTCTATCATGATAGTAGAAATGTAAAGCATGGATGATGCATACAATCAAAATATTTTTGGTGTTTTTTTAAAATTATGTACATGTTTTTGTGTTTTAAAATATTTGAATGTTTTTGGACTTTTATATTTTTAGCTATATACAATAAATAATAGGAAGAATATGTAAAAGAGATACTGAGAAACTATGTATAGGTAATTTTGCAAAATTATGAACAAAACAATGTGTGAAATGAAATGTCAGACTGGAATCTGCATAGATGAATAATATTCATTAGATTTTTAAGTTTATTTCCTTCAAGTGAGGCTAGATGATACACTTTAGGGTAATATTTTCAGTAATAATGTATGGACTTAGCCATTTTGGTTTGAATTTTCCTTTGATTTCTTCTTTGTCATTGACATTGTGAAGTTTTTTTTGAGAATGAGATCATTAACATCAAATTATCTAGCATGAACTCATTTGTTTTATGATCGTTGTATACACTATTGGTAGATTTTGAGATGTTATAATACTTTAATTCATTTATTCTCTAAATTCTCAAGCTGATGTAGATGCTTTTTCACAATACTAGTCATTAGTGAGAATACCTTTAAGGGAGACATGAAGAGATGGAATTTATAATTCCAATGGTAAAAATAATTCTGTGCCATAAATAAGTGAATAAGGAGTGGATATTGTGGGCATGTGAATAATTGTGTGATATTCCCATAATGTAAAGGCTATTTGATTGTGCCAATCATCTTCAAATTTGGCCATTATTCTACTCAAAATGTTGTTGATGGTTTTATTGGTAGCCTCTGCTTGACCATTTCCTTATGGGTAATATGGAGTGGAGAATGTGTGTTTAATCTTATATTTTATACAAAATTTCTTTACAATTTTGTTCTTTAATGATGTTCCATTATCATAAATGATGGATGTATGCAAACCAAAGCATGAAATAATTTGAGTCATGAGAAAGATGCAAATATCCTTACCTATAGTAGATTGAAGTAAAATGGATTCTACCCATTTGTTAAAAAAATTTGTGGTTGTGATTATGAACTCATGTCCATTGATATATTCAAGGTTAATTTTTCCAATAATATCAAATCTCCATAATATGAATGGCCATGGAGAGATAATAGGATACAATTGTTGTGATGACGCATGCTCTAAGTTACTATGTCATTGACATTTATCACATAGTTTTTACATATTATAAACATTCATATTCCATGATGGGCCAATAGTACCCTTGTCAAAGAAATTTGTGTGACATGGATTTTCCATTGAAGTGACCACCACACTCATTATCATGTATCTATGTGAGAGCAATTTTGACTTCTACTGAAGTCAAACATTAAAGAAATTTTTCATTGAAGGAATGTTTAAAAAGGACTCTACCAATGATTACATAATAAAGATTTTTTTTGTGTAACTTGTGTTTTTAATTTCACAAAAAAGTGTATGGTGTAATAGATTTTTTTAGAAAGTTATATATATCAAAGAACCATTCTAGAATTGTAGAACTACATGTAGTGGCTAAAATAGATAGTGCAATCAAATCCGCATTAGATATTGATGGTGATTGTAATCATTTAATTGTGAAAATAATTTGCTCATCATTATTATTGATAAGAATCAAATATGTGGCAGTTGCCATTGCATCTATGTGTCAGTTATCTTTTCTTGGTATACTTTTTATAGAAAAGTAGTCCATCTATGATTATAAACATTGTACCATGTTTTGATATGGGATAAAATGATCTTCTTTTTCTTGATAGACATCATTGACTTGGTTGAACATAAGTTGGGAATCACCAAAGACTTAAATATATCTAATTTGGAGGGATTAGGTGGTAAATGGACCTAAAATAAGTTCTTCATATTTTATGGTGTTGTTGGTGTAGGAAAAACTTAATTGATATGCAATAGGAATTGTGTGACAAGAAGGGCCAATAAATACAATCCCTAACCCCACATTGGATGTATATCAAAAACCATAGAAGAACATGGTCCAAGTATCATAATGAGTATAATAGGTAGTGAATTCATCTCTAAATGTGTCACTAATAGGATTAGTGTCCAGGAATGGTGTGATTACCAAATGGTTTGTAATGATTTGGCCGTTTATTGATTTTTGGAGTACTATTTTAAAGTCAAACTTTGTTAATAACATGACCCGTTTTATGATGTGATCATAGAGATATGGGTTTACCATGAAAAACTTCAAGGATTTTGCTTTTGTGATAACGTAAGTCTCATTATTTACCATGTAATGTCAAAGATTTTGTCTAGAAAAAACTAATGCTAGACATAATTTTTCTATTACAGGGTAATTTTTTCATAATCAACTAATGTGTGACTGATGTAATAAATTACTCATTTAGTGTGTTGATCATCATGGTGTGTTAATATTTCTCCTAATGCATGTTTTATTACTGAGATATATAATAGGAAAGGCCTATTAGGGATAGGTGTTACTAAGATAGGTGGATTAAGAAGATATTGCTTGATTATATCAAATATTTCTTCACAAGATTGGTCCCAGACAAACTTAGGATCTTTCTATAGCAATCGAGTGAAGGTATAAATTTTATCAGCAAGTTGAGCTACAAAATAGCAGATTACTTGGATCTTGCCTTGTAAGGATTGAAGTTGTTTTAAGTTTGTAGGAGGTGGTATGTCGATGATTGTTTTGACATTTTCAGTGTAAACCTCTATGCCACACTGAGAAATAATAAAACCTAAGAGTCTACCTAATGTAACTTCAAACACACTTCTTTGGGTTTAATCAGACATTGTATTGTTTGAGTCTTTGAAAGATTTTTCATATGTCAATAGCATGATGTTGTCATCATTTGTATCTAGCTAATATATCTTTGACATAATACTTTATAGTATGGTGAATCAAATCATGAAATGTATGTGTCATGGTATGCTAGTATGTGGCTCTAGAATTTTTTAATCTAAAAGGCATGACAATGTAACAAAATGTACCCCAAGGTGTTGTAAAAGATGTTTTCTCTTGATCTTCTTGGGCAATTTTGATTTGGTTGTATTCTAAAAATCCATCAATAAATGATAACATTTCATACCTAACTATGGAATCTATAATCATGTCAATGTTAGGTAAATGAAAACCATCTTTTTGGCATGCTTTATTTAAATCTCGAGAATCAAAACAACATCAAATTTGTTCATTGGGTTTGACCATGGGGACTATATTGGAAACCCATTTAGGGTGTGTTATTGGTCAAATGAATTTGAGATCTAAGAGGCATTAGATCTCATCTTTGACTAAGAGATCCACCTTAGTATGTATTTTGCAAGTTTTTTATTTAACTAGTTTAGCATTTGGGTATAAATGAATCTGATTAACTGCTATATATGTATCAATTCTTATAATATCTTAGTAAGACCAAGCAAAGAGTTTTGAAAAATCTATTAAAGTTTGATGAATATCTATATCCTCTTCCTTTCATATGGAAATGGCTAACAAGAAGATATGGGGATCTTGATCAGTTTCAAAATTGAAATTGATTATTTCCTCATTAAGCAATGTGGAATATCTAATGTGTATGGTGTTATAGGAATAGTATCATTGGAATCAACTAATATGTCTTGGGGAGAATCTAGATTTTCTCTAAAGTATGCATGGGCATTTGTGTGATGAGGAAATATATTTTTATGATATCAAGATGGGAGGTCCTCATATGCTCTGAGAAATTATAAGAGGGATTCATCATTAGAGAATTCATCTAATGTGTACATATCTAGTGAAATTGTATCATTAATGAGATCAAGATAGATCAATGATAATGTTGAAGTATGATTAATGGTGTGGTCTACCGATGTAATGGGTAGACACAACTTTATATGATTTGAAGTTATGGAAGAAGGTTTATCAGGAAGAAGGGTAAGCTAATGTCCTAGTCCTTACCTTCCATGTTATGTTGATGCCTCAATAAGATTGATGATTCTTTGTTTGTGATTTCTATTGATGTTGTGGATTGCACCCTCGATAGGAGGCTGATCTCCTATCTTCCATGTATCACAATGGAAACTCCTCTCTTGCCTGTGGGTCTAGAAAAACTAAGAGGAGAGTCTCTAGATAAGGGATGGCTCCCTTTGATGCATTTGAGTTATTCCAGTAAGTTTCTAATACATAAATATATGATGGGGGGTGAAAAGAGAGAAGGATTACTAAAAAACTAGAACCTAACCTAAGAGGGTGATGCACCAAACAAGTTTGATCTACTCATACTCACACTCTAAACCATAAGAACACATACATACACTTTAACTGGTAAAAGGACTAGACTACAGGGAGCTTGATAGGGAGGCTTTAATGGAAACACATAGAAAAGAACTTACCATAGGCACTATAGGAAAATCACACTATCCGATAACCTTCTTCTACCTCTACACTCCAAATATAGCTCTTCTTTTCACCTAAAAGAATGGCACTTTATATATACCAGGTGTGTTGATATCAAGCCTATGAAATCATTAAGAAATAAATGACTGAACACAAGTTTAACACTTAGACACACTCAAAGATATATCTCACCAGAATAGAGGTAAAATATGCATGTTTTATTGATTCCCAGTGAAAAGTAGTAGGTCTTCACCTTACAACATGAGAGATTACTTCTAAAAAATGAGAATATTTTAATCACACCCTTTTTACAAATGGCCCATGTGCATTCTCAGCATTGGGAAGAGGAAGCCACTTCATAAATACTACTGTGTCAGCTGCTATTTTGATTTCAGGCATTTAAGATATATTAAACATTAAATGTGAAATTATGGGCCATGTCATTTGTGGGCCATGTCATTTGTCTACTCATCAATTCAAAATGAAGAAAAATAGGTCATGCCATTCACTGTTCGTGCCCCTTGATGACTGCTTGGCAGATACTATGTCAACTGCTAGAATAACTCCTTGATTTAACACCTTCCTTTGCCACTTGGATTATTTTATCCATTTCTACACTTGGCTCTTTTACCTCTTCCTAGCTTTGTCTTTTCTGGTTCCTTCATCCTTTGGGGACTATCTTTCACTAATTCTTTGGCTCTTTGGACTCCTTCCTTGATGATTTCTTCCTTCTGGCTTTAAGCCTTTGAATTCCTTTAGGTTCATGCCTTTTATTTAAATATCAATGGCTATTTCATTTTCATAAAGTTGACATTTATGCACCCATCACCATTTGGTCAATTCCTTTGGCCTTTCCTTTGATTTCCTTGCAAGTGTTCCCTGCCCTTTGCAAGGGCACTTATACTTTAGAATTTGGGAAACTCCCTTGAACCTTCTGATTGAACCAATAATTGGTTTAATAGTTCAATGGTTTAATGGTTCAATGCTATGTTTTGCTCATTCATTTAACTATTTGAACCAACCACTTGAACCAAAAATTGGTTTAATGGTTCAATGGTTCAATGCTTCCAAGTTCAAAGTGATTAAACCAAGCCATTGAACCAAGCTAATAAACCAAGCCGATGAACCAAAGTGTTGAACCAAGCCCTTGAACCAAAGCATTAAACCAAGTTGATGAAATGGTTCAAAGTTCAAGTTCAAAGTTCTTGGAAAGCTCATGGCATCGGGCCCCAACATCAAACCATTGAACTGACTCCTCCTTTTGCCAAAAGACTTGTGCAAAAATCAAATTTGAAATTGGCTCAGAATAGCAAGGAAAGGAGAATGATTTTGGCTTATAGGGCTAAAAGGGCTAACAAATTGGTGATTCATAGGGGAAGTATGCCTACTATGCTTAGAAACCAGTAGCGTCAAAGTCCATTAGGCATGGAGTCAAAACATAGCTTGAAAAGTTAGAAACCACCTTGAGATATTCAAGAATCAATCATGAAGTTTTTACCCCAAAAGGAAATGAAACGCACACAAGATTAAGAAAACTAATAACATGTACAAAAGAAATTAGGGAAAATAGGGAAGAAATGAAGAAAATATATACATGATGGGGGGAGGGCTCAGTGACAATGCTTAATATGTATCCCATTTACTAGGATATACAGTTCTTCACCATCTAACGTGGAGAGTTGGAATGCATTGTGCTTATTTTACTGAGTGATGACATATGGAACACTCCATAGGGCATCAAACTTCATGTGATTTCTAAGCTTAGCTTGATCTGCATCCCATTTCAAGATTATGTCTCCTTCATAGAAACCTTTTGATGAATATTTATTGTTGAAGTGTTTATACATCTATTGTTGGTGGTTGGTCATGGAAGCCATAGCATAGTCCCTTGTCTCTTGAAACTCCATCAACTTGCATAGCCTAACCTCCATGTTATTTCCTTCTTCTAATTGCAGCTAGTGAGCAATGTCCAAGGCTAGTAACTCAAGTGAAATAGGAAGCCTAGCTTCCCTTCCATACACTACCATATATGGTGAATTTCCAATTGTTTTCTTTGGAGTGACCCTATCTACCCACAAGGCTATTTTCAACTTGGCATGCTAAGTTCTCTAATTATCCTCCATTATTCTTTTGATAATGTTGATTAGATTTTTGTTGGTGGATTCAGCCAACCCATTTCCCTGTGGGTAGTAGTTTGATGAAGTACTAAGGTAGATACCATATATCAATGCCCATTCACTTATTTTAGTTCCTAGAAAAGATAAAGCATTATCTGAGATGATGGTAGCTAGAACCCCAAACCTTGCCACTAGGTCTTCATAAAAATCTAGGACTGGACTTTCATTGGCTTCCTTTAAAGCGATAGCCTCTACCCATCTTGTGAAGTAGTCTGTGGTAGTTAGGACCCAATTATGTCTAGTGCTAGAGGGAGGGTTAATCATCCCTATTAATTCAAGGCCCCATTACATGAATGGCTGCTCTATCTGAATAGGCTATAAATGCATGGCAGCCAGCCATAGCTTCTCATCAAAGAGCACACACTTTTGGCACTTTCATACCTAGGCATGTGTGTCTCTAAATAGAGTAGGCCAAATGTAACTAACTCTCATTATTCTCATAGCTATATGCCTAGGAGCAAAGTGACCACCAGCTAGCCCATCATGGAACTCAGATAGTACCTTATTGGCCTGACTTGGGTCTATGCACCTTAAAAGGACTCCTAAGATATCCTTTCTGAATAACACTCCATCTATCAAGACATAGGGGAGAGATTAGAGTCTGGAATATCTCCTCTTGGTCCTATCAAGGCCCTGGGGGCACTCACCAGTGAGAAGGAAATGGCTCAAGTCTGATGTCTAATGCTTCAGAATAGTTGGTTCCTCTATTGTAGCTACATCATGAATTAACCAATTATCCTCCTTTTGTTGCTTAAGGTCTACAACAAGGTGTTCACACAAGCCTTTTCCTCTTACCAGTTTGGTGATTTTGACATCTACATCATATTCCATCACCTTAGTGATCCATCTCACTCTATTTTTATTTAAATCATGGTTGGTCAAGAAATCTTTGATGCTGGGGTGAGGGACCATGAGGTGAATCCTACTGTTGGACAACATATGTCTGAATTTCTTCAGGGTCTGTATGACTGTAAGGAATTGCTTCTCCACATAAGTATACCTGACCTCAAAACCCTCTAGGCCTTGGATAAAAAATGCAAGTGGTTATTCAAGGTTATCACCATTTGCTTGGGTAAGCATGGTAGAGATTACAGAAGATAAGAGTTCAGCCTCCTGTTGAGGGTGCAATCCACAACATCAACACTTTCCAAGACCTTTACCATGATATCCCATCTTATTAAGACATTAAAGTGAAAATGGGGAAGTGAAATGGTGATTTAGTGTCAGTGTTACTATATAACTTAGAATTTTTTAATGTGTTGCATGGTCCAAAGGTGCAATATAAGTAGTTTGTTTGTAGGTATATTACCAAGATTAAAGTGTAGAATATAATTTTATGGAGATTCAACAACTTGACAGTATTTAAAGGTTTCATTATATATTATGAATGTGTATATGTGTCCTTTATGACTAAATTTTAGATAAGCATAAAGTGTAGAAGGGAATGCGTGCATATCATGAATTCAAGGTTGACTAAGTAGTAAATTGTAATTGAGGTCATTTGGCATGAATTGCTAAGTAGTTGGCAATGTCTTAGGCCCTAATGTAAGTTTGAGTGTTATTTGACCCATGACTTTCCATGGGATGTTATCAAAGCCTATTATGTTCATGTTAGAATGGTCTAGACCTTGAGGTTATATATTAAGACATTTAAGAAAAGAAATGTTTCAAATGTTGAGTCTTAAACTATTATAAACTAACACTCTTTTTACCCCCACATCATTAATTCTTAATTAAATAGATAAAGGTAGATGTTTTTTAATTAAGTGTCACAAGGGTAAATCCTCTTTCTCAAAGGAAATATTCTCTTCAGTCCATTCCATTGTGTTGAGGATAGAGGCAACATAAGCTAGTTTAGCAGATATAAGAATTCTAGTATAATGAAGGGATGCATATAATACATCTTTATAAACATCTGATCATTAAAGGAGCTCAAGAATTGAGACTATATCATAAGGGGTGCTAACTTGAGTTATAAAGTTATAGCCATGGGTTAATCAACCTACCTATCTTCATAAACTTAGGTGATAACATGTACCACATGATTTACTATAGGCATAAACCTGGTAGTATGTACATAATAAGAGCTCGATGTACCAAGTTTGAAGGGAGGATGGATAGATATACCCATTAGTGTTTACTTAGTAGTGATAGGGAAATGATCAAAAGTAGCCATTGAGTTATGCATCTAGGTATAACTCATGAATGTGAAATTAAATGCATGAAATTAGAGTTATAAGTTATATAGCAATATATTTATAAAGATCATTCCAAATGAGAGATAGAAAGCAAAGAGTAGAGAACATGGAATGGTGTAGTAATGCATAACAATATTTTACATGTGTTATGATATATCTAACATGTTTATCAAGATGAAATTGAAAAAATTTCAATATAAAAGATAAAAAAACAAAGGGTAGAGAACATGAAATGGTACACTAATGCATAAAACGATTTTACATGTGTTATGATATGTCTAATATGTTTAGCAATATGAACTTGAAATTTTTTCCATATAAGAGATAGAAATCAAAGGGTAGAGAACATGAATGGTGCACTAATGCATAAAAATCTTTTACATGTCCTATGATATGTCTAATATGTTTAGAAAAATAGAGTTGTAAATTATCCTGCATGTGTGTGAGAGAGAGAGAGTATGCAAAAGAAATATTGGAATCTTATGTAATTTAGCAATAAATTTTGTAATATCATTTATTATTATGAAAATAAAGCATGAAAGTGAAGGAATGAAGCATTGTATTAACATATGGTAGACTTCATCATTTATGTACATTATAGGACCAAGTATGGACTCCTCATTATTTCCTAAAAATACAAGAAATATTTAAAAATATGTGAGATCCATTTTTGCAATCAGATTATAGATGTAAGGTGTGTTGGGTGAATATTTTTTCACCAGCTAACTGATGAGCAAAATAGGTCTCTTCAACCATAGCATAGGGAGATTGGTCAGACAGATGTGCAGGTTTACAACATCAAAAGGGGACAAATCTCTCCTCTCATCAAGGGGAGGTTCCCTATAAATATGCAGGAGCTATATACTATATATAAAAGTAGAAAATAACACTAAAGGGTAGGATAAACCATCCATCTCTCTTTTTTCAAAGATGATGTTCACAAATCAAAGGAAAAATCTTGATGAAATGACATAAGACACTCCTCTTCTTTCAGAAGTGCTATTCAGTAGACAAAAGGAACCTTTCAGGTGGTGACAAGTAACTGTAATAGGGCATAATAACATAGTAGGATGAAATGTAGCACAAAGTCTCCACCTCAACTACCAAAGAGTGAAATACGAAGGATAATGAGGGCACAAATTTGTCCTAAGATCCTTTACACAGGAATAGAAAGAAAACACACTAAAGGCAATTATGGGGGCACAAAGTCTCTCCACAGTTGGCTTCAAGACAACTTTCTAATTATTTTCACTAATTCTACTTATTCAATTAAATGAACAAAAAATGTATTAAGGAAACAAAAATAAGAATAATTTCCCCAACAACCAAGCTATTTTAGCACAAAGTCTAAAAAGTCACTTGTTTTTTTATTCAAATAATGAAATATGATCAATAATTTGAGCTCAAAGTCTCAGTAATGATTTTCAATTTGGGTAGATTTTTGTTTCTGATAACAGAGAGAGATCTCTTTAAAAAATAAGAGAGAGTCCAATATATAGTGCTCCAAGAAAGACTTGGGCACTTTGTTTCACTAAAATGGCTTACAATGCATTTAATTCCTTTAATGCATTTTAAATTCTATCCATGGGCTATGCTGGAATCGGGCATCGGTCTTAAATATGGGCCACTTGATGTGTTTCCTTATGTGTGCACAACTATTCACTCTACTCAATGCAAAAAAATAGACCACACCATTGAATGTTAGTGCTCTCTAATGTACACCTGGTGGACTGCTTCACCTTCTAGAAACATATCCCATGCATGGATATTTTTTATCCTTCTTCATCATTCCCCCTTTCCTAGCTATATTTTGCCATTTTTTGTGTGATCTGAGCTCTCAGGCTATCTCTTTGGTTGGTCGCTAAATTTGTTCATAGGGGTTATGCTTAAGCCTATAAGGATCAATAGTTATTTCATTGCCACAAATATGACGTGTTTAGGTCTATCATTGTTTGAAATCCAACAACTAGTTGGTTGCCCTGATTTTGATAGTTATGGGCCCATCATCCTCCTTAGCAATACCTATGTCTTTCATGTTTGCTTTGGCTACTTTTTTCTAATCTCAACAAGTGACATGTGGCATGTTCCACTGTGAAAAAGGTGAGGAGACGTGGTGGCATCCACTCAACTTAGAGAGGCTTTAGATATCTTTTGAGAGTCCTCCAGAGGATGACATGTGGTAGCTTATACTGAGTTATAATGGAACACGTGGCACGTTTTGTAGCTTTGAAACTTATTAGAAACTATGTCCTAGTAGGTGACACATGGTAGCTTCTATTTCAACTTTATAAGGGACACATGGCGGCTTCTGCTATAACTTTATAAGGGACACGTGGCACATTCTACTGTAACTTTATGAGGTACACATGGCATGTTCCACTATAATTTGAGGTTTGATCCTTCTCAAAGGGAACTTGCCCTTCAGGGTCATGAGAAACGGTCCACTTTCCCTAGTGAGAGTCTCCCGCAAGGGTACCTACCCTTCAGGATCTTTCAGGCAGCCTTTGGGATTTTATTTCCTCGGTGGGTTTTTCCTTTTTTGGAGGACTTTTCCTTCAGGCAAAAAGTTAGAAGGAATTCTTTCGGAAAATTTGTCCGAAGGAAATCTTCCTTCGCTTTGCCTTTGCTTTCCGTTAGGATTTCTTTCAGTGGGCTTTTGTCTTTTCTTTAGGATTATTTCTTTAGACAAAAGTTTGAAGGAATTCCTTCATACATTTTGTTTGAAGGAAATGCCTTAATCAGTTTTCCTTAGTCAATTTTCTACATTCTTTTCCTGAAAGAGAATTGTGCCCTCTATAAGGACTATTCAAGCTCAAAACTATCCTTCAAACTTTTGCAACGGTCCATCTACTCCTCACTTTCCCTCTGCAAGGGTTATTTGTCCTAGGTTCATTTTTTTGAAGGAATTCTCTTTGTTCACTTTTGCTCACTACCCTCTGCAAGGGCACTTATCTTGGTTCATTGCCCTCCACAAGGGCACTCAGCTTGGTTCACTGTCCTCTGCAAGGGCACTTTTTCCTTTGGATTTGTGGCAACCCCTTGAACATGTCAATTAAACCGACTGAATGAACCAACTTTGGTTCAACAATTCAACAATTTAATTTGGCATTTGAATCCATCTTTTTTTCTAAGTCTTTTGATCACTTTGAATTGATTGAACTTGTTGAACCATTAAACCCATTGAACCTTGTTGGTTCAAGGTTCAATGATTCAATGGTCCAATCACTTTCTTGTGTTCCACTCATTCACTTTATCACTTGAACCTATTGAACCAATGAACCCATTGAACCTTTGAACCAAAGTGGTTTAATGGTTCAAGACTTCTTCTCTTTGACAAGTGTTTTGAAGCCGTTGAACCTTGAGGCAGTTGAACTTTGAACCTTTGCCGAAGTGCTTAACTCTTGTAGATGATGTTGAACCTTTGAACCCATTAAACCCATTGAATCAAAATGGTTCAAGGTTTAATAGTTCAACGGTTCAATGGTTCAAACATTGCATACAGGCTTTCCGATGAACTCTTTTGGTTGAACCAATCCTGAAAATGACTAAGTGTTAGAAACTTGTTCTTTTGATTAAACTCACCTGTAAAAGCCTTTAAACCTATTAAACCTACTGATTTTAAGCATTTTGAGTCTATAGAAACATATCTTTAGAGTTTGTAGATTTAAGCCTGCAGAGTCTATAGAAATGAGTCTGTAGAACTAGCAGAGTTTGTAGAAATGAGTCCATAGATTCAAGCCTACAGAGTCTGTAGATTCAATCTTGTAGAGTCCATAGAATTAGGCTCGTAGAACTAGAAAAAGATTAAAAATGGAGAATTTGAATGCCTAGAATAATTTTTGAGAAGGGGAGAGAGGATTTTGGTCTGTTGGACCAAAATAGTTCAAATGTTGTCCCAAAAATGAGCTAACATTTTTGAGGACAATAGCTAGCTCCAATTAGGGAACTTTCTTCACTTGGAACAGCTAAGGGGAGTAGAAACTAGAACCTCCAGTGCCTTGAAGTATGCCATTGGGCTATGGATTTGTGCTACCCAAAAAGAAAGGCTCTAAAAAATAAAAATGAACAACACAAAGTAGAAACAAAGACTATACAAATATACATATGTACAAGTGAACTTATCTAATACTCCAAGAGTTGAAGTGCTTCAGATATTGCCCATTGTAAGGTAGAGAAAAGAGTGTGACATCTTGATATTTCAATAGGAATTTGTTCTCATCATTTAGCTGATGAATAGTAAATGGGCCCCTCCAAAGAGAATCAAACTTTCCATGCATCCCCTTTGGTTCTCTTCTCTTGTCCCACAGTAGGACTTGATCTCCAACTTGGAAATCATGGTTTTTTGCCTTTTGGTTGAAGAGCTTATTCACCAAAATTTGATGGGTAGTAATTCAGTATACCACCATAGTTCTCTGCTCATCTATCTTAGTTAGGTACATGATCTTCTTATCAATGGAGCTTTCATATGTTTGATCTTCAATTGCCTTAGCCAATTTTAATGTTGGCAATTCCAAGGTGATTGGTATCTCAGCATTGAGCCCATAAAGAAGTTGGAAAGGAGACATACCAATTACCCTTTTTGGTATAGTTATATCTACCCATAAAGAATCAACCAATGCTTTATGTCATGTCTGTTGGTTGTCATCTACCAGCTTCTTGATGATAGTCATCAGGTTTTTGTTACTTGATTCAGCTTGTCCATTCCCTTGTGGAAAGTAATCAGAAGAGTGAGAGAGGGTGATCCCATAGTAAAAATAGAACTGAGTAATCTCTTGGGAAGTGAAACAAACTGTATTATTTGTGACAATCTTGGTTGGGACCCCAAACCTAGAAATGATATTCTCCTTGAGGAAATTGCACACTACTTTTGAAGTAATATGCTTGGTTGGGATAGCTTCCACTCACTTGGTGAAGTAGTCAGTTGCTGTAAGGACATAATCATGTCTAACACTTGAAGATGGGTTTATATATCTAATAAAATCAATTCCCCATTGCTAGAATGGTTCCTCTATGACCACTAGCTTGAGAGGTAGGGCAACTAACTTGGGTCTCCCAATAAATTGCTAGCACAGTTCACATTTTCAAACCCACTTATATGCATCTTGGAAAAGAGTTGGCCAATAATACCTAGCTTAGATAATTTTATGGGCAGTCACAGGAGTAAGAAAATGTCCTCCATAGGCTAGATTGTGGAAGGATTCCAAAAGTTGGTTTTGTTTCTCCTTATTCACATAGTGAATGAACACTCCATCAACGCTCCTCTTGTACAGGCTATTGTCCCAAAGGACAAAATTGAGAGCTTTCAACTTGATAGTCCTCCTTTCTTTGTAAGATAGGTGAGTAGGACACTCATCATAAGTAAAGAAATGAGCATTACCTGAATACCACTCACTCATGGTGGAGACAAAGAGGACTATTGGTGTGTCTTTATCCTCTGCTTCTTCATGCTCTGTTTCTTCTGGTTTGTTATCAATAATTAATTAGCATAGGCCTTTTCCCCATACTAGCTTTATTGGCTTGATGACTAGATCAAACTCTTGGATCTTTGCAATCCAATTACATCTTTTCACCCCAAACTCCTGTTGAGTTAGTATGGATTTGACTGTGGTATCAGGAACTAAGGAAAAATACTTGAATGCCTTCACCACTACATAAGCATGCTTCTCCATGTTGAAGTACTTTAGCTCATGAGCTTTGAGAGGGTAGCTCATGAAAGAAATGGGAGATTCCATACCTTCTTTATTCTTTTGAACTAGAATTGATGAAAGCATGTGTTTAGAAGCATAACTGTATATGGTGAACTCTTTGTTGTAGTCTAGACAAACTAGAATTAGGGCATGGGTAATGGCAGTCTTGATATCCTCAAATGCTGACTTGCCTTCTTCAGTCCAACTGAAGGTGGCCTTTCCATTCATCATGTTCACAATGTGTCGAGTCTTCTCAGCAAACTCAGGGATGAACCTTCATAAGAAATTCACCTTTCTAAAGAAAGAGTGAACAACAGTCTTACTTGTAGGCAAGGTAAGCTCTTGGATAGACTTGACTCTATCTAAGTTAATCTTTATGCCTCATTTGGACACAATGTGTGTGAGAAGTTTCCCCTCTATTACTCTAAAATTGACTTGTTGGGGTTCAAGGAAATGCCATTCTGGTGGCAGCACTCTAGCACTTGTTGTAAGTGGCATATATGATCTGGCCAATGTTTAGAAAAATGGTCAAGTCATCAAGATAAACTACAATAAACTTACCCATCTCATCCTTGAAAGTAAGGTCCATTTCTCTCTAAAAGGTGGCACCAGTATTTATCAAGCCAAAAGGCATCCTTTTATATGCAAATGTGTCCCAAGGTGTGGTGAAGGAGTCTTGTGTTAGTCTGCTTCACTAACTTCAACTTGATTGTATCCTGAGAAGCTATTTAGCATTGATAACATCTCTGAGCTAGTCACTGTCTGGAGTAATTGATCCATGATGGGCAAAGGATAGTTATCCTTTAAAGATGACCGATTCAAATTCCTAAAATCCACATAGATGAAAATTTTGCCATTCTTCTTCCTTATAGGAACTATGTTGGCAATCCATGTGGAATGATGGATTGGGAAAATTATTCTAGCATTTAGCATTTTCTATATCTCATACAGAATAGAACTTGATATCTTTAAATTATACTACTAGTATTTTTGCTTTTAAGGCACCAAATCATCTTTGAAAGGAATTTCATGGTGAATTTCCTCAAGCTTGAGTGACTTCATATCATCATAAGAGTATTCTAAAACATCCATGTAATGGCAAAGAAGGTCAGTAAATTTGAGTTTCTCCTCTAGAGTACAACACTTGCCAATGTTCACCATCTTGGGGTTTTCCTTGGTACCCAAATTTATCTTATCAAACCCCTGGGAGGAGTTTGAATCCATTTGTTGCTATTTGATGAACCTGTCATGCTTGTCAAATAGTTTCTCAATAGAAACTAGTCCTTTGGGAATTTTATTCCCTTTTAATTGCAGGAATTATTCACCTACATCTAAATTCATTTCAGGAGCTGATTCAAGTTTTTAGAGCTTACTACCTTTGAAGTGAAGATGTTTGAAGTTGTCTTTTTGTTCAAAAAAGGTGATGATTTAGTTGTCACCATTGAACACTTGCCAATGATTGACATTATCAGGCACACTTGGTTAAAAGACCAATTCAATAGTGTACATGTTTCTTTTGAAATCTAGGTGAGGAACAAAGAGAGTTGCTAAAATAACCAGTGCATCAGCTCGGTCATTAAATTCTCTAGAAATGGTAGAGATGTTGAAAGCATTAAATATTTCAATTTGATCTTAGACTAGATTACAGTAATGGTGTAATCTCTCATTTTTGGTTTGATATAGGTTCCTTACCTGGCAAACCACTAGTTTAGCATCTGCTTTGGCATGAAGGAGTTTGATGCCTTTATCTTGAGCATCCTTCAATCCAAGCAATAGAGATTTGTACTCATTTGTGTTTTTGGTGTTGCTAAACTGCAACTTGTATGAAAAAGTAAAAATATCTTCTTAAGGAGATATCAACACAATCCTAGCCCCTGAGCTGGTAGAGAATTGCTGCCATCGAATTTCAAGATCTAAACATCATTAGAAACTGATATTTCCTTAGATTTATCTTTGCTTGGAAGGGGAAATTCTTTTGTGCTTGCACTATGTTCTCTCACATCTTTTGTTGTTCCATCTAAACCAATTTTTAGACTACCATATTTAGAAGTTTCATTAGCTAAAACATGAGTAGCCTCTATGGTCAAGAAATAATTACCCATGTCTGAAGATTCAAATAGAATTTGAGCTTCAGGGGCTAATGTCTGAGTGACAAAATATTTTGATTCCTTTTTCAAGAAGTAGCCTCTGCATAATGCCTTTGACAGGGAGGTTTGCTTTAGATAGGTCCATGCTCAACTCACCACCAACATCTTTACAAAAATTTCATCCTAGAAGAATGTCGTATGAGGCTGGGATGTCGGCCACTAGGACTGCCATCTTGATTCTTTTGTCTGGTAATGCTGTAAATGCAAAATAGGCATCCTTGATTTGTCCCAATAGAGGTACTTATTTATTCTCCATGGAGAAACATCTCCCAAAGGTTTTGGTTAGCGTGAGTCCAAGAGATTCTACCGCTTTGGCTGGCATGACATTGTCAGATGCACCTGAGTCTATGATGCAATTACTCAGTTTGTAACCATTTATCAATAGGAAAACATAAAAAGGCTCTATTTTCTTAGGGGTAGTAGGAGTAATGACAAGATTTTTTGGGATGGGCATTTTCCTTGGGGGATCATGAGTTACCTTTTTAACATCTTGTCCTACAGGGATAGCTTTATTCTTCACATACTCCACTAACCTATCCAACTGCTTGGCATTAGATTGCAAGAATTTAAATTTAGACATTTGATTTTGGTCTTCTTGACATGGTCGATTATGTCAAATGAATGAAATGGACTAGGAATAGAGAATATGAGTTCATCTTTCTAGTTTGTAGGAGTGGTATTGGTCTGTGGAATTGAAGTTGAAGATGAAGGAATGCTTGATGTACTTACCTTTTTATTACTCAATAGGTCCTTTGGCTAGAAAGGTAGAGAAGTTCCTCATTTGGAAATTAAAATTGTAGGTTGAGAACTTTCCCCTATTTTTCCTTTGTCAACTTGTTATTCAAACTAGTTCTGGGACTGGGTGAATATAGCATATGATCCATCAATTGCTTCACCTTTACCTCTGGGTTCATCATGGTAATTTAGTAAACCAATGTTGGAGTTGCCAACTGACTCTTCTTGATCTTCTACAAGGAGATCAACATCATTTTCTTGGTTTAATTTAGGCTAGAAAGAGAAATTAGATTCTATTTTGAGATATCTATTAGGGGAAACTTTCCATTAATTATTTTGAGAATTGGTTAGGGGTGCTTTAATGGAAAGTTTCCCCTATGGGGAAGGAAGATGATTTGGCTATCCTTGAGTCCTAGTAGCATTTCCTTGGTATGACTAATTAGGAAATGTCCTTCTTGGCATATCTCTATATAAAGGAGCTAAAGATATCCCTTATGCCATTTTCTTCTTGAGAGCTAGCAACTCATTTTCTAGCTTCTGCAACATTGGATCAATGGTACTTGTAGATGGATATTTAGAAGATGAAGAAGATTTACTTCTATTAGGATCTCTCCTTATCTTTCCTACCAAGATAAGGTCATCTTCCACTTCAGTGGCAAAATCTTGAGCTGTGGTAAGGTTTATTTGGCCAGCACATCTCAACAAAAAACTTACTTCATGCAGCTGAGAGTTGATGAAGAACATTTGAGATTCTCAAGTGTAAGTTGAGCAATTACAGGGATCCTATTCCTTAGCTTATCAAACTTAGCTATGAAATCCCTCATTGGTTCATGAGGCTCCTTCTTCATTTGTGTGAGTTGAGCCAAAAGGGCATGTGAATCTTCTGTAGGCTTGAATCTAGCTTAAAATTTGGCTTTGAGAGTGTTCCAATCAGTCATAGTCTGTGCTTATAGAACCAATTTGTAGCAGCACCTTGTAAAGTTTATACGAACAACCTTAGTGCTACATCTTCATACTCCACACCTATTATGCCATAGGCTATGCTAAAAGCTGCAATATGTTTATTAGGATGAACCTTCCCATCACCATAGAACTCAGGGAAATTTTTCCTTGAACTGCATGGTAGCTCATGTAGAGGTGGAGTTAAATTAAGTGGACCAAAAGAGTTACCCCAAGGGCCTTGAACTACCATTGTATGATTATGAAAAGGTGTAATAATAAATCTCGGAGGGGTAAGTATTGACAAAGCTTTATTAATAGTAGAAATGGAGGCTTTGCCCGGTAATGGAGACTTGACTTTAGTAGGAGGAAAGATCCTAGTTTGTTGGAGGTGAGATGGTGAAGGAAATGGTTTAAAATTAATTTATTGTACCAACTCGAATAAAGGGTCAAAAATACCTTTAGCCCTTTGGCTTCATGTATACCATGGATCTGCCAAATTGTAAAACAAAAATGGGAAAGAACTGGCCTTACTTTAGCTTGAAGCTTAAGGCTTCAAATTATGTGTTCTATCCCAGTTGGTGTGGAGGTGGAGGGAGATGGTAAGGCTATAATGATAATGTGTAAGACACAAAATGGAGTCACCAGAGTCTATAATGGATAAGGTTAGGGATTGCTTAAATCTAAAATTTGAGGCTTTAGATTGCACATAACATCCCCAACAAAGTTGCCAAAAATTGTTGAGGTGGAGACTTTGTGCTACATTTCATCTTGATGTGTTACTGCACCCTATTACAGTTACTTGTCACCACCCAAAAGGTTCTTTTTGTCTATTGAATAACACTTTTGAAAGAAGAGGAGTACCTTCTATCACTTCATCAGGATTTTTCCTTTGACTTGTTAACATCATCTCTAAAAAAAGAGAGATGGATGGTTTATTCTACCCCTGAGTGTTATTTTCTGATTTTATATATAGTATATAGCTCCTACATATTTATAGGGAACCTCCCCTTGATGAGAGGAGAGATTTGTCCCCTTTTAATGTAGTAAACTTGAACATTTGGCTGACCAATCTCCCTATGCTATGGTTGACGAGACCTATTTTGCTCATCAGTCAGTTGGTTAACAAAATATTCACCCAACAAGGTGATACCTCAAAGAAATAGTGGGACCTAGTATATGTATCTAGGGTTTGAAATATGATTGATTTGAAAATTACTATGAAATTTTATAATTTAAAGTGAATTTTTGAGATAGGTATGCAAGTAAAAAATCACAAATTTATTGGAAAATTTGTGATTTAATAGGACCCAAGATGTGCCACTAAGGTTTTGAAAAATAATTAGTTTTGAAAATTACTATAGAATTTTAAAATTTGAAGTATATTTTTGATTGAAATAAGCTAATAAAAAAACTCAAAAAATTACTAGGAAAATATGTGGACCTACTATGGGAAACTACGTTTGAAAGAAAACTATTTAAAAATTACTATGAAATTTTAAAATTTAATGCTAATTTATAATTTTATTATGTATGTAAAAAATTGAAAAAAAAAGGAAAAAAATTAGTAGGAAATTTACCCTAGGGTTTTTAGGGTTTATATGCACAAACAAAGTAAGTCAAGTTCACCAAATGATTTAATCTATTTGGGAATATTTTAATATTATTCCTAATTTAGTTAAAGGGGTTGAGTAGTAAAATTAGTAAATAAATATGTGATAATTTAAGCAATTGATTTGTATAAATTAGATTGTGATTTTGACCTTTTTAAAAATACTAAGAAGAGAGAGAAAAATAAGACTTAGCTAAAAACTAACTGACATGGTTGAGATAGGGTCTAAGATTCACTATGCAAGACTAGGATACTATCAAAAACTAGGATTTGAATTTGATTTTATGATTGGATAGGAGCAGTGAAAGTGGACAAGAGTGGCACCAGTTCTATCATCCACCTCTATCATTATTATCGAAGAGATCTAAGCCTTTTGGGCTTTATTCTCTATGCATGTGTGACCTTATCTATGAAGTTTTAGAAACTCAAAGTCTATAGAGTTCCTTATAGAGGAGATTTTCTATTCAAACCCTATACTCTATTATGCTTTAACCAATTCAAAGATAGAAGAGCGGGGGGGGGGGGGGGGGGGGGGTAGTGTGTGTAATATTCACTAAATGTGTATCCACACCCCTTATGTGGGCATACTGCCTACATACCTATACTCTAAAAAGGGATCAAGCCATATGTAGTTCTCCCAGTTGATGTGATTTGTGAAATAGAGTGTATGAATATGTAAAATACTAAACTAGATGTGCTTGAGGTGGTTAGGGACTAGTGTAAGGATTTGAATAAGATTGTAAGTGTGCTGGTTGGTTATATGTAGAGAATAGGGAAGATTTATTGAGTAGTCTTACTTGTATTCTGACTTGATTATTGATATTCTCAAACCCTTTCCAAGTGATCCTTAAATGGGATTTATAGGGATATATTAGTCATGGTTTGAATGTGCTCATGTTAGGCTGACAGGGAGAAGGATGGGGAATTAAAAAAAAACTGGCCATTGGGGATAAAAATGCATTTAGATAGGAGCATCAAAAGTGGATAGGAGTGGCACTAGTGTTGTATCCAAGTGTGGTGCTATTGTCTTGAGTTGATGGGGCTTGGGGGAATGGATTAGTCAAGGAAAGAACAATATAACTAAGATAGGATTAAGTCTATAAGGCCATGGATGATTGAGAATCAATGAAAAGAGGCTTATGAGGGTCATGAGAGCAAGCAAAAGGGACCTATGGGTTGGGTGTCACAAGATGCACTCAAGTTACCATTTTTTGTATTTTATATGACTACACCATGCTTAACATATATGGCTCCAAATGAAATCTTGTAATAGGTTCAAAACATATTGTTACCTTAGTACTATACCTAGTTCTAAACATTAAATAGGTCTAGTCAACTGGCAAATATCCTCTAATCTTTGAAATAAAATCTCTTGATAGGCACATGAAAAAATAAGGAGGCAAGCCCACTATAACTACATCTTCTTAAATAACAACATTAGGGAAAGATGTAATGCCAGTTTTAAATAATTGATTATGCCTACTATCTTCATTGGTGATCCATCTAATCATAATACTCCTTTGGCATTTGGCTCATAGATAAGACCAAGCTTGTTTGCAATTTTTTTGGGCATGATAGTGTTACTAGCTCTACTATCTACCATACAATTATGGACTAAATAGTCACATACTATCAAATAGAGATAAAAAGGGGGGTTTTATTTGAGTTGACATTGGATTTATCTACCTTTTTCATGTTATGTATTTGATAATTAGGTTTCTTGATTTACTGATCTAATTTAGCCAAGATAGCTCCTTATTTCTCAACTAGTTCTTTAGATACTTTAAGATCTAAGAGTTCTTGAATAAGCATATCCTTTTGCCCTAGGATGGAAAGGTAATACCACAAGCTAATAATAATGTTTTATTTCTTCATTTGATAAATAATGCTAAAATATTCTCCACTAACCTTTGGCTATAACTTTTGAGCCACTGACTATTCTCTAGTTAAGGGCATTTGGGAAACCTTTACTATCTTTTTATTCTAACTCTTCTATAATTAATAATGACAACTTGATCTTTATCATTATTTGACACAAAATTATGAACACTATAATTATTTATCACATCTTGATCTTATTCAACTATTCTTCTTTTAGCTCTAGTTTGAGATGCCACTTGACTATTTGTGTTACTAGTTTCACCAACTTAGTTGAATGCAATGTGATCATCTAATTACCAATTAACATTAATATCATCAGGTTGTCCTAGAACTTGTTGAGATTATCCTTGGCATGTTATATTTATATCTTGATATTGATCACCTTGAAGATAAAACTCTTCTTGTGTCATTTGTGGCACAATAATCTCTTGCAATACCAAGGCTTCATTTTGAGTGTCATTTAGATTGGAAAGATATCAACTTGGATCCTACATCAATTTACTTTGGAGAATAAAAGATTTTAAGATGAAAGGTATATTGGGATTAATGGATGCATATGGATTAGTTTGGATTATGAATCCTTTATTTAGATAAGGTTTCCAATTGTCCTTGAAACCTAGATAAGGGGGTATTTGGTTATTGAAAGACTAATAAGTATTTTAGTTTTGCTATTGTTAAGGTATACTTTGGTACTGATACCTTTTGGTTGAAACAAACTCATTTCCCAAATCTTGTAGCATGCTTTTCAGATCACCAATCTTATTATATTGATTAGGAGGGGATATAACTTAGACTTTTGGAGATAGAATATGGGGAACTTGAGGGGGAGAACAAGTTGAAATTCTAGGAAAATGGGCATTAGAGGATTTGGAGCAAGTTTACTAGTTTATATCAAGCTATTTTTTTCTCTAATTGCAATTTCATGGGCATTTGGAAAAGTATTACCACCCATAGACTGTATCATAACACTTATATCAGAATTGAGGGCCTTAAGATAGTACAAAAATGCATAATCTAGGGATGGTCTAACTAATGCAGGGATCCTAGTCCATGTCTTTTGAAATTTAAGGTTAAAATTAGACATGAATTCATGAGGTTACCTTTACATGATAGTCAGATATTCAACCAAAGATAGATGATCAGACTTTTCTTAAAATTTCTTAACTAAGGCTACACCTAACTCATCCCAAGTAGCAAAGTAGGTTTAAGTAAGATTCATATACCATTGCAATTCTTTTCACATGAAGTAACAAGCAATCTAATAGCCACATTATCTTGAGTAACATTATGAATAGAACATAGATTGGAAAAATATTTGATATGCTCAATAGCAATATTTTTATCCCATTCTCCAGAGAAGAAAGGGATACTTTTTAGGGAAGACACAGGAATGTCATCATATTGGGCCAAATTCAAGGGTTTACCCCTATTAAATGGGATAACACTTGATTCTTGAAAACCATTTGGGAAAAAGGGATTTGGCTTATAGGGAAAATAGATTGGACTAAAACAATAGAATGACTAGAGGATGAATACCACTTTATAAGATAAGGTCATGTAATATTAATCTTGATATTTTATAAGAAGTAGAAGGCAATTCAATATGTTCAAAAGGAGTACCTTTACCTGATGATATTATTGTAACCTTTAGCATTAAAGCATTATCTAGAATATGATATGACCTCTACAACTTGAAGGATATTCAAATTTTAATGATGGTAAATCTATCTTTCTATTATAATTTCTTCTTCTCAATCTTTAAACTTCAATTATACTAAAGGAACTGAGTCCCATCGGGCATGCCAAAATTGTTGGTGTTCTAGATTTGAACCTAGCTAAGGAGGGGATTGTTCAAATATTCCTATTCAAATATATTCCAACATGGGAATGATATTAAGCTATGTGTATCATAATAATATATCAGACCTCTAGATAAGTTTGGCTTCCTTATGGATCTATCACCTACACTAAACCTAAACTTACACTTGCTTGGAAAAGGGAGAGATATTTGACAAAACTTATAAAATAATGTAAAAAATAGGTGATGTACCAATGATTTGATCACTCAAAATCAAACAATACACACTATGAGATGCTTTAAATACCAAAGAACATCAATCTCACATAAATATTTTAGCATAAGGCACTAATCAATCACCAAAATAGGAAGAGAGGGTAAATATCCACCTTTAGGCTAGATAATAAATTATAAATTGCACTTATAATGACCTGTAAGAACTACTAAGAACTTTCTAAAGGTGATAAAAACTTAGACATAAACAACATACATTCACTTAACCACAATACATGAATTCATGGAACACACTTCAATCTAACTTAGAAAAAAGGATAGAATTCAATCTTTATAGCATCAAAAAGGTGTCATAGTATAAATTTTGGCAGAGTCTAGTCATACCAAAAGGAATGATAGAGGGATAAAAAGATATAGGGAACCATTTTAAGGCTTAAAATCCTATATTTATATAAAAAAGAAATAGAGATAGAGTTGTGCATTGGAAAAGGCCCAACCACTTAAAATGGAATAGCACTCTTGAAGATGCTGACTCAAGATCTTGTTAAGAATGAAAAAATTCTATAAAATAGTTAAATGTCCATTTCCCTTATCCAACCACTAGGTCTCTTCTTAGAATCATGCCATTAGCTACTTGATCTAATGATAAGGATCATGTATTAGAATTGGCAGAATTGTGCCACATCTACTTTGGATGGCCAATTGTACTTAAAAATGTGACCATGGTGATAGGCAAGACATGTCTTTATGATCTATATTTACTCTTTTATCAAACATAGGTACACTATATGTGAAAACCAATATTAGACCATTGGTTTTAACATAGTCACAATATCTATTAAAACTTGCAAATTGCTCAACTTTGCTTCACAATCATTGGTCTATCTTTTTCCTCTGTATCAGACCCAAAATAATTTTTTTACCTATATGTAACTCAGTTGGTGATGTTTGGTCTCTAAAATATGGACCTAGTTTAACCCTAGCTCATTTTCAATCTCAAATATTTGAAATTTTCATTGCCTAGGTCCAAAATAATATATTTGACTTTTATTGAAAAGGTCTCGATCTTGATTTTGTTTATTTTCTATCGGTTCTCAGCTATGACTGTCTACATTATGCCTAAGTATCTTTATGTTTATTGGATCTATAGATTATATTGACTTATTGTCTTTGCCTCACTCCATTGATCTATCTATTCATGGATTCCCATGATCCTTTGATTTTATTCCAGAAGATCCCTTTGACATGTTGACTTGATCACACACTATTGGATTAAGATGTATGATCTCACATATACCATAGATCTCCTTGATACCACTTTCTTTTTAGTTCTTGTAATCCATTAGATCATAATGTATGAGCTTATTCTAATCATTGATTTATCTTAGACCTAGCCTTTTGTCAGTAAATACACACCATAAGATCTCAGCTTGATGATCCTATAATGTTGGATCATGTCTAACTTATATATCTTTAAAATCTTTAGCTTAGGGAGATTTTGACCTATTTGACTCCATCATAGATTGTTATATATCATGTGTTAGTATGAGGGATCCCACAAACCATTAGATATTGATCAACTTTAAACCTTTTAAGGGCCTTTTGAACCAAAGGGTTACTTACTATGGCCTAAATTTGATAGGTTCATGAACATATTCTTGACTTCTTGACTTGATTCATGATGTTAGATATTTGCTTAGATTGAATGCAAATCATTGATCTTGAACCCATTGAAATACAAAAGGATATTTGTCATGGCTTGAACTTTAACATCTATGTGAACATATTTGACATCCATGTTACCATCACTACATATTTGAAAACCAAAAGTCATCTTCTATGCTTGAATTTGACTCTTATAAGGCCATCTTAGACTTTTGAATTCAAACAACTATTTCCTTCGATTGAAATTGATGTTTTTATAACTTTCTAGATCACAAATTCTATAGGCTACTTATTTTAGACCCTTTATTGGACTATTTTTTTGGGGTACCTCCCTTAAAAAATACCCTTCAAAAACCTTGAATTGGACCATTTTCCTATAGAATGACCCTTTAGAATTTCTATTTTAGTTCACTTTGTTGAGAAAAGATATCCTTCAGGATTGTTGTATTAGACCACTTTCCTATAGAAGAGACCATTTGAGAAAATTGTTTGGTTCACTTTCTCAAGAAAGGTTATCCTTTAAGAACTTTATTTCAGATAATTTTTCTAAAAGAATTCAATTATTAGCCAAAAAGGAGACAAAATAATTCAGCTTAGCAATGTAAAATCCTATAATAATTTTCTCAAAAGAATGAACACTTAGCTAAATAAAAGGTTCAAAATAAATCCCAATTAAATACTTAACCCAAAAAGTTTTGCACTTAGCTTTTCCAAGGCCTATATATTCTTATAGAATCATGCTTGATCTTTGAAAACATAGACACATCAAAAATATATTCAGATAATTTATCTTTACTCTACAGACTTGTCTCTTATAATTTGACAAAAATACACTTAAGTTTCATGTTTTTCAAAAGCTTTGCATTATGCATGATCTCCATTTGATGTCACCCCTCAATCCAGATCCTACTCCTACCACTAAACTCTTGGACTATGCACATTTTTTGGTATGTAGACCAAATTTGGTCAACATAACCCTTAATACATAAAGATGTTCACAAATTTCTCTTAGATGGAATAACTAACCTAATACTTATGAGAAAAAATAATGAATAAATGTGCTTATGCATAGATTTTTAAAATCTAAACTAGATTTCAAATAAAGAAAATTATCCTTTGCCTTCCAATGATGAAGTGATATAAATGGTGAGTGGATCCCAGATGATGTCCTTCTTGGAAATATTCATGGGATACAAGGTCTTAATCAATTTGTAAGACTGAACCAAAACCACATTCACCACCAAATGGGGTACATTTTCATACAAATGAATGCTATTTGGGTTAATAAATTTCACAACATTTTAGAGGCATATGGATTTTTATTTTGAAGGTTTAATTATAAAATGCATAATAATTTAATGGATGATTGGACTATGTTATCAAAATATAGGCCAGATCACATTCACCTCTTATATAAGGTATTCAATATATGCAATAGGTATGACATCTATTTACACCCTGAGAGGATCATGTTTGATGTTATCGAAGGTAAGATTATCAGTTATATCATCATAAATGAATGTATTACTATTGATCTTGAAAGAAGTGATGTGATTTACAAATTACCTCTACCTAATATCAATAAAGAGTTAAAATCATTTTTGGGGAAAATCAATTTTTTTCATAATTTCATTTCTATATTTGTCAAAAATGTAATGTCTACAAGTTATTTGTTAAAATAGAATGCCAAAAGTGGAGTGGCATGTCAAATATAATAAAGTTTTCCAAGATATAAAATATGTTATCATGCAAGCACCTATGTTGATTAGCCCAATCTATACAAAGGATTTATATATTTATCCTTTCACCTCTAAGCACACAATTGATCCCTATCTCACACAAATATTAGATGGAAAATAAAACCATGTTGATTTTATGAGAACCAATCTCAAAGATGCAAAACTAAAATATTCCACTTGAACAAATATGCCTATGCACTCATCTAAGTTATAAAGAAGTTATGTCATTACATTTTTAGGAACAAGGTACATACAATCATGGTAGACCTGACCATCAATAAAATGTGTTGGATTATTTTTAATGATGTCATGGTGATGTCATGGAGGTGTCCTAGTGAGTGGATGAAGTGCCTTGATAGCTTAAGTGATAAATGACAAAGTGTGTAATGTGCTTTTTCTAGTATGCTTGATGTTACCTTAGTTGATCTTCTATTTTGGCATGATTAAAGATGTTCAAGGATGAGTATGTTTTATTGATCATGTGATAGGTATAATAAGAATTTTTATATGATTTGAGTGATTGTGTGCATGATTTTAATTCATCTAGTAGTCCATTTTTTTTATCTAGACATTTTAGGTCTAATGGTAGAAAATTTGAATAGGCATTTTGATGACATCATTATTGCCACATGTGAATGAGTCAGGGGAAGTTAGTCATATGGTTATTATCAAAATAGTCCCTATTTTATATACACTAATAATAAATTCATGTGATGAAGTGAAGTTAAAGATATGTGTATGCAAATTTAGGCTCCCAGGTAGTTTGATAGTGTTTTCTCATACTTAGCCAAATCTACAATGTGGTAAGAAAAGCTAAGTAGGAATTTCGATGTTGTTATATTTTGCACATGTGAAGGTGAGAGGTTAAAATTATCATGTGTTTTTTTAATTTTGTTCTTATTTGATTTGATCTGTGTGATGAAGTGCATTAAAAGATATGCATGTGTAAAGTTGGCCTTCTAGGTAATCTTGGCATAGTTGGCTCTATGATAAAAAAATCTGAGTGAGTAGATTAATGAAGTTATATATTTCATTTGTGAAAATTTAAAGATAATATTTATACATGGTTGGATTAACCTATGTGATGAGATTATATGGTCCAAATTTTAGAACATGTACTTGAGTAAAGCAAAAGTTATTAAGGAGCAAAGTTAGGCTTCTAAGCAGTTTGCAATGATCCCCATACTTAACCAAATTTGTGAAGGATAAAGACCAGGACCAAATGGGGATCCTACGAATCATGAGAGATAAAAAATATTAATCTAATGGTGCACATTAAATGATAAGGACCTAACTGATCCATAAATATTGATGGTATGCTTTGAGTCAAGATTGTAAGATTGAATGAGATGAGGTCAACTGTTCAAAGTTTAACATCAAGCAAAGATAAAGATTAAGATTATTATAAAATATAATGATGAGAACATGTTAATATATATAAATATAAATTATGTGTATTGATTTATATGTTTTCAAAGTTTCCAATGATTAACATAAATAAAGATCGAGCTACATATAAAAGATCGATGATGTGTATGTGGTCAAGATTGTAAGATTGCATAAGATAAGGTCTACTGTTCAAAATTTAATTTCTAGGTATTAGTGTAATATGAATTAAATTTTAAATAATATCTAAGTTTCACATTTAATTTTAAGACATGAGATCATGATATGTGATTATAGTGACCAAAGTTTAACTATGACCATTTGCATTTGAATATTTGAATTTAACAAAAAAAATAAGTGCTCTATATTTTGGCAATATATTTTGATAAAAGTAGAATTTGATAATGATATAAAAATCCAATATGTATTTAAAAATATATATTTGATGATATGAAAGTGTGTACAGTCAAATTTGACTATGTTTTCATGAATGAACTGTAAGCGACCTGAGAAGGATATTTGAGCTCATTATGATGGTATTTTGATGTTTCATGTTTACTTATATATTTTGGATTATTTTATACTAAATTAAAATGACATAAGTAAATTATTAAGGTTTTACCAATAATATTCATTATTAAAAAAGGTTTATAATTTGAATGTGTATTCATTCTTAGTGACTGTGTGCACATAATGTTATTTGAGAAAATTGTGTTTAAGCAGAAGGGTACTATGTTAATTATTGGAACTTAAGGGGGAACTATAGATCATATGTAATGGATCCATGAATTTTGAATTGTATTGTGTTATTTTTCTATTTGATGAAGTGTTTAATGGGTGAATAGGTATTTATGAGACCTATAAGAGCTACAAGGGCTTATTTGAAAGGTGTAGTTGCTTAAGGGTGACCCATAAATGTTATGGCCAACCTATGAAGATTGTATTGAGTTGTGTCTTCATATGAGATATTAATTAAGTATTAATATATGCCTAATGGCTGACCAAGGTAGTGATAATAATGAATGTTATATAAATAATGAAATCAAATATGATGATTTCTAGACTTGGTGAGAGACTTGTGTGTGGAATTTGCATTTGAGAGTATAATGTTATGAATAAAATGAAAGGGTAGGTGCCATTTGGATGTGTTGAAGAGTAGAATATATTGAGAACTATTTGTATGACTTGTAGGTCATAATTATGTTGGAAAAATAGTGTTCTTGTTGTTTGAGTATGGGTGAAGGTGAAGAGTGATAATCAGAAGTCCATCATCAGGTGTTAAAAAAATCATTACAAAGGTTGATGTATTAATATGTGTTATTATGTTATCTCATCATATAAGGGGTTTTTATCCTCCTTACAAGGTGAAACTTGATAAAAGTGTAGTTGTTGTGGTAGCTCAATAGATAGGTGTAGTAGTTCCTTATGGGATTTTAGTCTCACTAAAATAAGAGATGGTAGTTCTTTGATTAGTTACATTTAGTCTAAATTGGTTATTTTTATTATAGGATATTATTCCAATTATATGCTCTAGTGGGATTTCTCCCCCAAGAGGGTTTCTCACACATGTCATGTGTTATATGATTGATCTTGCATTGTCTCTCTTGTTCATTACTATGAATGATGTGGATGCTTCATGAATGCTTATGGTAATTGATTAAGAAATTGAAAGGATTAAAATTGAAGTTGGATTTTATAGGCTCACTATTTCACACCAACCCCCACCTTTTTAGATATTTTACCTCTAACAATTGGCATCAAAGTAGGTCCTTTAGAGGAAGCTTGTCATATTGAAGGTGATCCAAGGTACAATATCAGTATTCATCAAGGGGGTTTCTCTACTAAGCAAGCACTAATGTTGAATAGATCCAATTATGCTTTTTGGAGTGTAAGAATGAGGACATATATCATGTACTTAATGTTTGATATTTAGCAATCAGTTGTGGATGGTTATTCTATACCTACTATTCCTCCATCCAGTGTTATAGATAAGAAGTTATTTGAGAACAATTCTAAGGCAATGAATGATATCACTTGTGGTCTTTCAGAGACTAAATACACCAAGGTAATCCATTGTAAATCTCCCAAATAAATGTGGGATAAATTGAAGACAATCTATTAAGGATATTCAAAGGTTAATTTGGCAAAGTTACACACTCACAAATATAATTTGAGAGTCTTAAGATGAAGGAAGAAGATTGTGGTATCCTTTTTGCAAAGAGTTGATAAAATTGTGAACATTCAAAGGGGTCTTGGAGAGAACCTCGAAGAAGTTACTATAGTTCAAAAGGTATTAAGGTCCCTCTCTCTCAAGTTTGATCCTAAAGTATCTATTGTAGAAGATAGTCATGATCTTACTTAGCTGAAGTTGGATGAATTTCATGGCATCCTTACTACCTATGAGATGAGGAAAAATGATGATATACCATTGAAGAAGGAAGCAAAATTCTAGATAGAGATGAATCTTAAGAAGAAATTCAAATATAAGAAACCCAAGGAGGATGACACTTCTGATATTGATTACTTTTTTTAAAAGGAAATTGAAAATAGGTTTTGGTAAGTATAATGATAAACTACCCTTTAAATGATCTAATTATGGAGAGATATGACATTTTGCTTGAAAATGCCCTCATAAGCATGATGATGAATATCATGATGAAAACCAAGATGAAGAAAAGAAGACATACAGGTCCAATAAGAGGAAGAAAGGTTTCAAAAAGCATGACAACAAGAAGTTCTTCAATAATAAGAAGGGTATATACACCAATAAAGACTACAACTTATCAAATGAGAGTGAAGGCAATGACTCAGAGTGTTATCATGAATATGATGGTCCTATTGAAGATGAATCCCTATTCATGATTGAGGAAGGAAGTTTCTCACATCAAAAGGACTCTACTTGGAGTGATTCAGATGATGATGAAGATGAGGTGGAGTATGAGACTACATTGACAAAAAAATTTGAATTACTAAATATTGAAAGAATATTAACAAGAAGATGAATTCTCAACTCAAACACTATGAAGAACAATTTAGTGTAAATGAGGAAAGAATGAATGAAGACACCAAGGAAAATAAAGATATGATCAAGCATCTTAGTTGTCAATTGGAAATATTATCTACAAGCCTAAAAGCTAAAGAAGATGAATATTCAAGGTATGTAATTGAAAATGAGTAATTAAATCTAAATTAGATAAGACATATTGTAAGGTGAAGTTATTTGTGATATTTTAAAAGAGCTCAAGTGATCTAGATAATATTCTTAGTTGTCAAAAGAATGCTAGTGATAGAACTGGTCTTGAATATGATGAAGAACAAAAGAATGTAACTCAAGACAAGATGAAGGCTAATGTGAACAAGAAAAATCTAACCTTGAAAATAAATCATTAGACAAGGAATAAAGGTGGTGGAAAAAGGAATACAAATTATATTAGACAACTAAATGTTATGAGGTATGCAAGTTTCAATAGTTACTATTACACATGTAATCAATTTGGGCATAGAGCTAGAGAATGCAAGAGACCTATTAGAAATGAGTTTTCATGGGACTATGATGATGGTCATTGGTTAAAAGGAGTGAGAAAATTTAATTTCCTTAATAAATTAATGTGGGAAACTTTTCAAACCATTGTCCACATAAGATTAGATAAGGTGAGTCCTCTTCAAAAAGGGGAGGTTGTTTTGTATTTCATGACAAAAGACATATTATAAGTTTCTATCCAGACATAGTAATACAAAATGTGTTTCCATCAAGGAGTATGGTGTGTTACAATTATGAATAGAAAGGTCACATTGCTAGTTTCTAAAAGTAAAGGTCTACAAGTCAGAATAGATTTAATCAAGCTCTTATAGTACAAAGAAGAAGACAAGTCAACTCATGGAAGCCAAAAGTGGTAAGTATGAGTCATGATGAGATTTTAGGTCTAACTAATATATTTAATATGGTGGAGAATGATTCTAAAGTTAAAGAGTGTTAAGGGATCTCATTTTTTACTCATGTGAGTAAAGAGACCAAGATCAAAGAGAAAACTAAGGTGTTGGTTGAAGATAGTCCTGAGGTTTGTATGGATCCAAGTGGACATCTTGATATTTATAAGTATGTATCATGCAAATAAAATCAATTATTAGTGCCTATTGATGAGGTTCCAAGCTACAAAGAATATTATGCAGATGAAAAGGTATGTCATGAATCTATGTTATCTCCATGTATTGTCAATCCAATTATAGAAGAGGAGGAGAGTGATATAGAAAAAGAATCAGTTATCATATTTTAGACTAAGAAGAACAACAACAAGAGAAAGAAGTTTTATATCTATAAGAGGATTCTAGTGGTTACTAAAGAGATGTGGGCCACTCCTAGCTTCACTTTGTTTTAGAGAATTATGATATAGAGAATGTCCTTGTCTATGCTTCTTAAGAGACTCCCTTTAGTGGAGAAACATGTGTTGTTTTGGTGTTCTTCAAATGGTCCTATAAGTTTATAGATGAGTGTTTTTAGTTGGAACAGGTATGTATAGGTGGAAGATATGTTGTGGTGATGTCAGAGTGTTGTCATAGCTATATATGGTCAGTTTGTAGGGTTATATTGAAGGCAAAAGAAGATTTGTGATTTGATAAGATGATATTTTTACATAGAAAGGTATGTTGACTTTATTTTAGTAAGATTTAGGTGGTTTTTTGGTTTGAAGGTATGTTGAAGTTAGATTGTAGATTTTTTTTTGCTCTTGGGTTTCTTATTTTCTGCTTAAGGGCAAGCAAGCCTAAAAATGGGTTTAGGATGTATGGGTTACCAAAGGTATGGAGAATCAAATTTTGGTCTAGAAGTGTGTAATGGTTGTCTCCAGGTGTAAAAGAAGTTTCAGAGGTGGACATTGACTAGGAGGTTTGTTGACTCTATTTGTTTTACAATTCTAAGGTTTTGGGCTTTGTTAGAAAAATGGTAAACCTTATGAGTTGAGGTATAAGGATTCATAATAATTTTTATGGTTCAAATGGTTTTTAAAATCATGTTTCACCTAGATTTTAAGGTTTTTGGTTTTCAAAATATTCTTGTTTTTGTCAAGATGGAGGCCTAATTGGTAAGTTGGTTTATGAAGGAAGTATGTTGTAGAAGATGAGCTAGGTGTTTAAAATTTGTGTGCTTAATGGGGAATATGATCATGATCCATATATAAAATTTTAGGTCTTGATAATGTGTCTACTTAGATTTGTGGGATTTGCAAGTTCTAGGTAGGGCTGTAAGGAGACTAAATAGGCCTAGTAAGAAAAAGAGTGATTTTTTATTAGTTTATCCAAAATAGAAAGGTATGTTGTTTCAAGAAAAGTTATTAGGTTTTTTTGGATCATGTTTCCTATTTTTTGAGTGGCATGAAGTCCTATTTATAGTCCTTGTGATAGCTTGAGAGAAAAGGCTAGTGAGCCTATGTGGTGGATCTTCATCGTATGTGAAGATATGAACATGCTCAAGAGGTGAAATGGCTCAGATTTGTTAGGGGGATTCCATATCATATGTTTATTGGTGATTTACATCATATTTTAGTAATTTTTTATTATTTACTCATTGGTTTTATTTCTTAGTTGAATAAAGTGTTGGCATGGAACAAGAAAAAGTTGTCAAAGTAAGAAGAGGTAGGCTCAAGGTAAGGGGGAGTTTGTACTATCTTTCTAAGTTGGTATAATCCTATTCTTATTATTTTTAGGTCTTCAAAATTAGTTGGTTCCCATTTTTTCATTGTGTTAAAGGGGGAGAAAGTGCATGAGCTTAGGAGTGCTTGAAGAGAGAAAAGGAAGGTGACTTGTATATTGCTATATTATGGGTGTTAACATCAATGAAAAAGGGGATAGTATTGGAGTATTGTAGATTATGTCATGGTGATTTAATGGAGGTGTCATAATGAGTGGATGAAGTACCCTAATAGTTGAAGTGACAAATGATAAAGTGTGCAATGTGCTTGTTCTAGTATACTTGATGTTGCCTTGGTTGATCTTTTGTTTTGGAATGATTATAGATGTTCAAGGATGAGTATGGTGTATTGAGCATGTGAAATATGTCTCATAATAAATTTTATATGATTTGAGTGCTTATGTTCATGATTTTAATTCATCTAGTATTCCATTATTTTCATCTAGACATTTTGGGTTTTGTGGTATAAAATTTAAATAGGCATATTGTTAATGTCATTATTGTCACACGTGGATAAGTCAGGAGGAGTTAGTCATATGGTTGTGATATAATTAGTCCATAGTTTTTATATTTTAAGTCTTAATTCATGTAATAAAAAATAGTCAAAGATATGTGTATGCAAAGTTGGGCTCCCAGGCAGTTTGATAGTGTTTTCCCATACTTACCCAAATTTGCAATGTGGGCATAAAAGCTAAGTAGGCATTTTGATGTTTTTATATTTTGAAAATGTGAAGGTATGAGAATAAAATGATCATATATATTTGTGGGTTTTTTTCTAGTTGATTTTTGATAAATTTTAGATAATACGATGAAGTGCATCAAAAAATATGCATGTGCAAAGTTAGCCTTCCAGGCAGTTCTTGACATAGTTGCCTCTATGACAAAAAAAAATTGAGTGAGAAGATTAATGAAGTTATATCTTGCATGTGTGAAGGTTTCAGGATCCATTTGACACATGTTTGTATTTTTATATGTGAGGATATCATATGGTCTGAATTTCAAAATATGTATTTGAGTGAAATAAAAGTTATTAAGAAGCAAAGTTCGCCTTCCAAGTAGTTTGCAATAGTCCCCATACATAGCCAAATTTATGAGGGGTAAATACCATGACCAAATGGAGATCCTTCAGATCTTATGTGATCATACATATTGATCAAATTTTTTGCACTACATGATAAGGACCTGGATGATCCTCTAAGATTGATAGTGTACATTGAGTTAAAATTGCAAGATTAAACAAGATAAGGTCAACTATTCAAAGTTTAACATCAAGTAGAGATAAAGATCAAGATTATTATAAAATATAACATGGAGTGCATGATCATACATATAAATATAAATGGTGAATATTAAAGGAGACATTTTCAAAGTGTCCAATCATTAACATAAATAAATACCAAGCTACATACATAAGATCAATGGTGCTTATGTGGTCAAGATTGCAAGAATGCATGAGATGATGTCAACTATTCAAAGTTTAACATTTGGGCATTGGTGAACTATGTGTTAAAGTTCAAAAAATATTGATGATGCAAATTTAATCTGAAGACATGAGAGCATGAGATTAAAACATAGTGACCAAAGTTTAACTATGACCGTTTGTATTTGAATATTTGAATTTAATAAAGGAAAACATATTCTCTATATTTTGGCCATATATTTTGATACAAGTATAATTTGCACATGGTATAAAAATAAAATTTGTATAGAAATATAAGGTACATTTGGAGATACAAATTTTATTATCTAAAAGTGTGTACAATCAAAGTTATGAAGGTTAAAATTTGACTATGTTTTCATGTATGAATTGTAAGTGACCCGAGAAGGATATTTGAGCTCGTTCTCATGGTATTCAAATGTCTCATGTTGAATTAACTATTTTTTAGTGTTTTATATTTCATTAGGATGATATATGTGCATTATTAATGTTTTACCAATCATATGCAGTACCAACAAAGGTTTAGAAGTTGATTGTGTATTCATTCTTAGTAATTGTGTGTACAGAATGTTGTTCAAGCAAATTGTGCTTAAGAAGAAGGGTAATATGTTGGTTTTTGGAAATTAAGGGGGACCTAGGGGTACCTATAAATAATATTGAATAGGTCCATTAATTTTTAAGTGGTCCTATGTTCTTGTTCTATTTTATGAAGTGCTTAATGGGTAAATAGGTCTCCATGAGACCTATAAGAGCTACAAGGGTTTATTTGAAAGGTGTAGTTTCTTAAGGGTGACCCATAGATGCTATGGAAATCTTATGAAGATTGTACTGAGATGTGTATTCATATGAGAGATTACTTAAGGGTTAATTCATGCCTAGTGGCCAACTAAGGTGGTGATAAATCATGAATGCTTTATAAATAGTGAAATCACAGATGATGATTTTTGGACTTTGAGATAGACTTGTGTGTGGAATTTGCATTTGAGAGTTTAGTGTTGTGAAATGAACAAAAGGTTTCGTGCCTTATGTATGATTTAAAGAGTGTAATAGATTGAGAACTATTTTTATGATGTGTAGGTCATAATTCTATTGGGATAATAGTGTTCTTGATGTTTGAGTATGAGTAAAGGTGAAGAGTGATAATTAGAGGTCCATCATCAGGTGTTCAAGACATAAGTACAAAGGTGGATGTTTTCATAGGTTTTTTTGTGTAATATTAGAATCTAGGGGGGTCATAACCTCCTTATAAGGTGAATTTTGCTAAAGTTTGAGTTGTTGTGGCAGCTTATCTAGATAGGTGTAGTATCTCCTTATGGGATTGTAGTCTCACTAAGATAAGGGATGGTAGTACCTTTACTAGTTGTAGCTAGTCTAAATCAGTTCTTGTTATTATAATATACTCATATAATTATAGTTTTTAGTGGGTCTTATCCCTTTAGAATGTTTCCTACATATGTCATTTGTTATATGATTGATCTTGCATTGTTTGTCTTGCTCATTCTTATGAATGATGTGGATTATTAATGAATTCTTATGGCAATTGATTAATAAATTAAAAGGATTGAAATTGAAGTTGGATTTTCTAGGCTCACTGATTAACCCCCCTATTAGTGATTATACCTATAATAAAATGTTGCAACAAAATGAGTTAGATGAATGCAAAGGTAGATGGATGATAAGGCTATAGGAGTATGATCTAGAAATAAAAATTACAATGTTGGTTAGAGGGAAGGGGATTAATTATGTGATAAAAAATTGATCCAAGGATATATATGTAATAATTAGACCAATATCTAGTATTTTAGTAGGACTGGTATGCCCCAATATTACATTACCTACTCTATGAGAACACACCTTCTAGGATAAATAAAATGTAGAAAAGATCCCTTAGACCAAAGGGAACACAATATATGATAAATAAAGGAGTTATCTTCAAGAAAAATCATGAATTTTTATACCTTAGATGTTTATCAAAATTTGAATCCAAAGAAGTAAAATGTCAATTTTCCATGAGAAGCTAGGTATATGCCATCCAACAATGAATACAATGGCACATATGATACTCTTAGCAGGCTACTAATAGCCTACCCTATTCAAAGATGTCCATGTTCATGTCAAGACATGCCATCAGTGTTAAACCTTCACTAAAAGAGAAACCCACACTGTAATTCTATTATAACCAATTATAAAAACCACACCATTCACTAGATGGGGATTGGACTTTTTTTGGGTCATTAACCCCAACTCCTCAGTGGGCCATAAGTTTGTTCTTACTACCACCAATTAATGCACAATATGGACTAAAGTAGTGGAAAAAAATAAAATCACCCACAACTAAAGTAAAAGAAAATCATGGATAAAAATATATCCACTTGATTTAAAACCCCTATCATATTGATGTTTAATAATGGTTCCACATTCAATTTTGTGGAGTTCATTGAATGGATGTATGGTAAATGGATCACCTTAAGATTCTTATCTATTTACTATTTTCAATTTAATGGATTGGAATATTTGAATAAAAAAAAATTGATCGATGCCATTAATAATTCTATAGAGAATAAATCCTAAGAATTGAATTTGCTACTAAAATTTGCTCCATGGGATGCCTAAACTAGATAGAAGCATATGTTCAAAAGATAATTGTTTCTACTCATCTACTAATTAGAGTCAATTCTACCAACACACTTAAACTCCATACCTATAATTTTATGTATAATTGTATGGATCATGATGACAAAATGAACTTTAGGCTCTTAGACATTATCTAGTTAGAAGAAGATTGGGATGAATCCTCACTGAACTTCAGTAAACATCACTTCACTATAAAGTGATGGTTTGGAAATATATCCAAGGTCAAATCCTTTTGGATTTATGATCTATTAATCTTATGGGATAAATCCCATGAAAATAAGGTCTAACACACTAGGTTTAACCCTCTTTAGATTGGCCCCTACTAGATAGTTGAGTTACTCAAGAACAATGTAATCCACAAGACCTTGCAAGTAATGACCTCCCACTAATTATGAATAGATAGTGACTAAATCATTACTTCTTGGCTACCCCTTCTAATGTAGTTTTAGAATGACTTCATTGGGGATGTTAAATTATATATTAGACTTGTTTGATTTTGTTTATGTGTTTGCTTTTAGTTGTGTGTTTGATTTTTCTTTTTATTTTTTGTTTTCCATTTATCTCTTGTCAACCTTGCCCCACTTTTGGCCTTTAAAGGATGATGTGATTCATGAGGAGGAACCAAGATCAGGAAAGGGTAATAACCAATTTAAAGAGTGATGAAAGCATGAAAGGTATAATGGAGGCTTTAAGAACTCAAAGGGTGAGATTTCATTTTTAATAAGTTCAAGGATTATGAGTAGTCATTTACTTTTTAGACCTAAAAGGTCAATGATTCATAAAAAACAAATGAATTTTATAATAGTTACATTTCTTGATATAATCCATTACAACTGCACTTAATAAAACATTCTGATGGAATGAAGGATCACTCAACCAATCTAAGATCTTTTAGGTATTTAGAACTTTCCAAACATCCCATCACCCATTGATTGGTCCCAAACCCTCAATGGATAGAACTTCAAAATATTTTCATAATAAAATTTTTAAAAGGACTGGAGCAATAATATAGAATCTATATTTTGAGTTTTCCTTGAAAGGGTTATTTAGGAAGCCTCCATCATATGTTTTCTCATCTGTCTAGTAATGAATTGATGTATTGAGTGGGACTAGAGGTATAATTTTTAGGGATATAGACACTTGGATGGTATTAAATCAATTTCCAAACCATTCCCCTCTAATCCATTTAGCCAATAAATTACTATTTCAAAAGTTCTAATACCTAACTTGATCTAAACTTGTCTGAGTGAATCTGAATTTAACTAAGCATGGAATTATCACCTCACACACACATGGATGATATTTTGTAGATACAAATCTTAGTATGTCATTATGTGTAACTGAATTAGGTTACTTATTTCTTTATCTATGTCTAAATATTTTATTATAGTCTAAGTTGTGATAAATAAAGGTTTACAACTTGGGTTTTAAGTGTTTAACACCACTTTCCCTATGGAAGTCACCATTTTTTATGGCCAACACACCCCCTTATTCTAAGAAGTGGGGGAAACCTATTTAAAGTTGCTCAAATTTAAGGTTCTTAGAGTTTTGATCTCCCCCTAATCAATGTCTTTCTTTTAAAATCCTTAAATCTCTATTTTTCTCTAGTTTTACCATGCAATAATGTATTCATAATGCCAATTGATCCTTGTTAAGGCCCCTATGGATTTGGATTTTAAGCATGGATGAGGATTTATCATGTCCTAAATAGATTAACACATTTTTACACTTAATATATTTTTATTCCACTAACTTTCTAATATGTAAATTTGGACTTGTTTTAAAGTTCCCAAAATCTTAGTCTCCTAAAGTCTTAGTTTCCCAAAGTCCTATGTGGGATCTTCTAAAGATCCATTTAAGAAAAGGTGAGTTATATTTGATTACATGGCTTGCATTTTATGTAGTACCTTTTCATGGATTTTCAAAGGTTGAGCAATTAAATCAAAAAGTGCCACATGGTTCCATCTATCAAAATGCATCAATGTCCTATACCTAATAGAGATGTCAAATCCTAGGAGAGTCTGACTAAGTGAGAACACACCACATGGCCCTAATGTTAGATATATAAGTCTCCTAGACCTGATAGAGATGTTAGAGACTAAAAAAATGAAATTATACCATGTGGCCCACTGTCTGAGTTGTTAGTCTCTTAGACTTGACAAAGATGTTAGAGCCAAAGAGAACCTAACCTACCAAATTATGACATCTAAAACTTCCATACATATTTATATAGGAAGCTTGAGAATACCCAAATTAGTTATATCAAGGTACATATAGACTTAAATGGATAATAAAAATATTCCATGCATCACTTCACTCCTTTAATTGGCTACTCCTACTCATGAAAGTGTAAAAGTGAAGTATCAAGCCATGCTTAGGTTGTAGCCATTGTAGTCATGAGAAATAAGTGATGGAAACATGGGATAGTAAATAGGCTGCATGGGATGCCATTGGGATAAAATAACCATTTTCCTATTGCACTCCTAAAATTAATGAAATGGGAAATTAGACCAATATTGGAAAAACTAAATTTTCACATCATAATCATCAACTTTAGTAGGTGGCACAAATTTTAAATAATTGAGTATAAGTCTATATTTGGAAATAAATGGGAAATTATAGTCACCAACTCAGATTTGAATTCATGTTGAGTGAGCCTTCATGTTCCATCAATATAAGAGATATTTGTAGATCCCTATAAGTGCCTCCAAATAATCTCACTTATCATTATTGCTCCCAGTTTCCTCTTCTACCTTCTTTTTTTATATGCATTCATGTGCTTTCTATGAATCCCTCACTTAGAACTCCTTATCACAAGAAATCCAACCCTTTATATAATGTCCACTTCATCTTCCAACCCCAAATCTGAGCCTGAGTATATAAACACCATGTTACCAAATGACTTGATGCATTTTAAGCACTATAATGAGATGTTCAAGGAAATTGACTTGGTGCCCAAATCCTCTACCACTGATGAAGATGAGGTCAAGTTCTAATTTTCCCTCTGGTCATATGAGAAGTACATACTACATAAAACCATAGTGAATCTAGAGGTCTTCCCTTGTGTGAATTTGTTTGATAAGTTACTACTCACTACTAAATAGGTGCAGGAGGGTGTTTGTGACATGATATACTCTATTAGTTATTGGCATTAGATCATAGATATATTGGGAGGAACTTTCAAATATTGGTACAACATCTTAGAGTATGTAGTCACCTATGACTTGGCTATAATAAGCACCTAGACTAACACTTACTAGATATATGATGTCTTAAAGGATTGGGTGGAGAACCCAAATGCTAAATGGTTCAACAATATATATGTAAAATACTACACCATTCAAACATTCAATGAGGGATCCCACATAAGGATGATATTTTTGGACTGATTATTCAAGGAAAATTATTACCAACACATCAACCTCTTATGGGTTCCCCTACAACATATTAACTTGATTAAGGTAGTGGGAGATGCTTGGGGAGGGGGAAAATCTTACATGTTGAGCTACTTGGTAGATGAAATCTACATGATGTTCATATTCAAGCATTCTACATTTCCAACATGGGTTCTTAGAGGTGTGGTGGTCCATTTTTTTTTTTTACAAATTATATGGCCACCATTATTTGAACCACATTTAAGATATATGTGAGTCCTTCTAATTGATGGTCTCCATCAATGAGGCAACCATGCCTAGGCTATCAAAATAGATAAGGGACTCTATCACCCATATTGGAAACTAATATTTTTATAAGAATGACACTATTATTTGGGTGTAAGTCACCCTAAAGAACCCCTTGTACCTACCCTATCAAGTCCCATACCACCTAAAAGAGTAGGAGATTTCCTATCATCTATTGGAGGGAATTTATGGTCATTACATCAACCACAATAGAAGGCCTACTTGTGCCTCTCAATCACCATAACTCACCACATGTATAGGTATTTCCCTAATTTATAGAATATAATGATAGGAAGGGACTTTTACGTCCTTAGTAGTGTTAAACACTAATAATAGGACCCATATGATATCATCCAGGCCCATGTGGTAATAAATAAGGCCCAAATTAACATAAAATATAACCTTTAGCCCCATAAGGATGATGATTTATATCTCAACCTAGTTAATAATCAAGAGGTGTTCACTCACTTTAAGGCTAAAAAAAAGGATGGAAAGTAGCTCATCCTGGGCCATCTACACAAGTTAGATTTGCTTCCTCCATGTTAGCTTGGCCTAGAGGTTATGTTCAAGAAACTCTCCTAAATACAAAGAATAATCCTATAAGGGGTCCTAATACCTTATCATTATAGATCTTCTCCTTTATGAGCTTCACCTTAGGGTCCCTCTGCTCTAGCTCTACCACCTCCCATGGTCCAATTAGCTCAACCCCAAGTAGTTCAATCCCAGGTGGCTCATACTCAAGTGGATTAAACTTAGGCTATGAAGGTACTTAGGTTTTGTGTCATAAGTAGCCTAAAGATAAGCCTAAGGTAGGACCAATAATCAATACCCATGAAAATCCCTCCCCCTACTATCACCATTCTTCAATAACTCAATGGAACCCCTCCTAGTTTCCCTTCCCTATAACAACCTGCTCTAGTTGTGCCCCCATTTTTCCATATTCTACCCCTTCTATAACTAACCTAATTACTATTATATTTATCTATGCATAACATTCTCTCCTCCTATTTCCCATCTGCATAATACATTCCATAAGAATGGATATCTATATTTACCCCTATGGTTATTTCATAAGTTCAGATACCTACAAGTGCCCCATATCCATGAATTTCTCCCACCTCCCCAATAATAATTATACACATGCATAATTTATTCCACCACAACCACATCAATAACACTTATGATCACCTAATAAATTCTTTAGTCAGCCCCATGTCTTTTACAATCCCAACTCCTTACACTACAACAACTAAATTTGGTCAAAGTAAGAGGCCCAAAAATTAAAAAAAAGGAAATGGTAACACTCCAAACTCCACCCTAGGATGAGGTTTTTCAAACATACCTCCAAGTTTGGGGTAACATGGGATTAACCCAAGGTTGTAGGTGACCTATGGCTAGGTTAAACCTCTAGTTTATGGGGATAGTTCCTTTGGTACATCAATTTAGCTCAAATCCTAAGGCTATTTTCTCATTAAATTAAAAATGTATATAGAAATGCATGATAGGAAACCTATTATAAATATGGTGATGCACTAATATAATTTGTCCACTCTATTTGACCTCTTAACAACACTAATGTTTAATACATGAATTAAGCACTCTCTCTAAAGACTTCTATGCATTATCACTTCACATGAAGGTTGTGGTATATGGATATAACTTTGAGGTGATGTATGAGAGGTCTATCTTGAGACACTTACATCAAGAATACACTTCAAGTATAGTCACCAACGACACATCATATGAATTACATAAAATAAATTACTAGCATCTAGGTGAGATAAGGACCTAAAAATGGAGATAATATACCAATTATGAAAATAAAACAAGTTTATAACACACTAGAAACTAAAAAATAAGTTGAAAGAGTCCATATATTATTTTAAGAGGTTTACAAGATACAAATCTAGGTAGATTTTCCTCATACTTGGATGAGGGATAGATAGGATGGCCTAAGAGCCTAAATATATAAGATAAAGAGGAGGTAAGAGAGGTAAATATAGCATATAAGTGGAATGTAGAGGTCATGAATGACCATAATCCACTCATACAATATTTACACTAACCCTCATGACTCCCTTTTATGCATTGCCTTCATGGTTGGTGATCTTCAATGAAGATTATGGCATAGAGATGGAGTGGTGGAGGTTGATTCAAAATTGGTTAACTGATTTCAAGGAATGATCACCTAAATATGGTTAATAATATATCCCATTTTTTAGTTAAAAATTTGCATTATTCTCCAATTAGGCCTCCCTCTTGTATTAAATAGCCCACCATCCCCTTTTGCATGTTGACTAGCCTAAGAAATTGTCCATTCTCCATGATGACCATTAGAAGTGTGTTTTATTGAATTAATGAGGTATTTAAATGATTTTTATTTATCTAAAATTACTCCTCATTAGCCTCTCATTCCAAATCATCTTCTCACATTTCCCAAAATAGGCCTACTAAACAACTAGGCCTAGTCTCTTGATGTTTACTATGTGGATGGCCATGAACTTGCATAGAACCTTGGGAATGGAAAAAATGAACATGTTTCAAGTATAAACCAATGAAATATACCATGAAATTTTACTCAAAATCAATTTACACCTATAACTCTACTACATTTAGGTGACTAGATCTCCTTTACTAGATTTTACATACTCGCTATTTGGTATAGACCTATAGGGGCATTTTCAGGTATGATTTTGAATAATTTGTGTCCTTATAAGAGATAATACACCTCATACTATATTACCAAAATATTTTTCACTATTAATATATCTCAACACCTTAAAAATACCACAAACCCTATCAAAATCAAAGTTTTTATAAGGTTTGTATAACTATTTGTACAAACCAGTACCATGAATGGGACCTCCTTATAGTGTACCATGTGGTTCAAGCATTTTTAGGACCATTTCAATGCATCTAGATGAAAATATCTCATGTTTTTCTCCATCAAGTCTTTATTAGGGGTTATGTAAGGTTTTAGTGGCTAACCATCTTAATGATGGTTCATAAAGTATAGGCCTTCAATCCAAAACATTTTTCCATGGATCTCTAGCCTACATACCCCTCAAAATTCCTAAAGAGATCTTAGTCCTATTGACCACTTTCTACCCTCGGGATGAGAAATGGGGTCAACCTAAGCCCTATGAACTCTATTCCACCATAGGACCCTATGGTTGTCATATCTCTTGGTGAATTAGGACAATCCAAAGCATGGTCACTAGTTATCTTTTCAAGTGTAACAGGTCCACTATATAGTCATGTCATGAAATGCATGGTGATTTTTATCTACTTTATGTTTCAAACTTGTGCCAAGTGCCCTCATAGTGATTGTGCATATGTGAAGGCCCATAATAGGCTTTGAAGTGGTCTCAATAGTTCAAAAGTGTCATGGTGTAGATGATTGGATGATGAAGCTAATGAGTCATCATGAGCCTTTATAGTACATTCAAATTATGCAAGGTATGCCTTGATCTTAAGTCTTATGTATGGTATCCAAGATAATGGGAACCTACTTTATGTTTTTAATATGTTATAAGGTCTTTTCATATGTGTTGAAAAGGTATTCATTTGATATCGCCTCTAAAGATCATGTATATGGTGAAAATAAGATATTTGACCTTAATGTGATTCAAATTGACCTTAAAATGCCATTAGAGCCACTATTAATTCCTTCTAGATCCATCATAAATCCCATTAGCCCATACACAAAGTGTTTCATACACTATGATCCCTTTTTCATAAAATTCAACATTTCATTCCCACTAAATGAGCCCCACATATGCCACAAATATGCCTCTTCAACTCCTCAATTCATACCATGAACCTTAATATATCACTTGACTCCTATTTCCCTCCTTCTAGCCACAAATAATGGTTTATAGTCTAAAACATGAGAAAACCGAAGGTATTTGTAGGTTTTAGGATACTTTTGAGTGGTATGAACTTGTAGAGTATGAAGTAGCTCAGGTGGGGTTAGGGGTATATAAGGGGGGTTTGCTATAGACTTATGTTGAATAAATTGGAATGTTTTAGTTCTTGAAGATTCCAAAATTGATTCACCTTCCCCATCGAGCTCATTGGAAATCATGAAGAGCACTTTAGGTTTATGCTCAATCTATATAGAGGAGAGAGAAAGAGGGTCCAAGCTCTTGGCTAGAGAAAGTAACATTGGTCACATTTAAATCATGGGAATTTGTTATAGGTTTAATCCCTTGAGATATATGAACATTCACTAAGAAGTTAATTTATTTGGTCATCACCATCATCTACACAAGGAAAAATAAGTAGGATAATTTCATTGAATTTTTGGTCTATTTGACCAAAATGGTGATTGTTGTTGGTTTCTAAAGTATTATAGAGATTTTTCATGGCCTATTCATAATTTATATCACATGTGTGGGCACATGGAGATGATAAATATTCAAACTACCAGTGTCTACAAACTACATGCAAGGTTTCATTTATTAAGGGTAGTATCTAGTTTATACATCTAAAGGTGAATAGTGTTTATAGGTATAATCATGATGTATTGAGGATAATATTATCTATTTACTCTAGTGTGAATGCTCAGATGGTCTCCACTCTTCTAAAATGGTGATTCCAAGTGATATGACCTACATATGTGGGTTTCATTGTATATAAAGGTAGTATACTATCTGATGATGGATTTAAGGTTATCAAAATGAAATAAAACACATCATGGAGTGTTGAATTCACACCTATATATCCCTATCACAAGGTTATCAAGCTTCACTATAGCCCCCATAGTTTTATAAACTAATAATCTACCCTCAAACACCTTCATAGATCTTTTAGCAGAAGTTAAGGTTATTTAATAAAGGTTGAGGTTTTTTGGGAAAGTATTAGGTTGTATTTTCACCATGTATACCTCATTAGTGGCCTCCAAAGTTTTATATTATGTTAGGTATATGCATATAGGTGTCTAAGGTCCTTGTAGATCAATTTGGGCTGTGAGTCCACAATTCATTTTAAGCCCTCAAGGAGCTTATACTTTTTGAACACCTTTTCACTATCATTTTACTTTAGTTTAATCACTATCACCATTTTCACACTCCATATAACCCCACAGGCCATCCACCCATACCTAAGTCCACATCATGGGATCAAATCCTAAATAATCCTTAGGGTTGTCAATAACCATTAGGTCATGAAGAATGAGCCATATAGCTATATACCCTATTGAGAGAGTAATAGACACCTACATTAAATCACATGGATCCACCTTGGTAAAGTCCTTCAAACTCACTATGTGTAGATAATCCCTAGGCATAAGTAAGGGATATGGATATGCATATGTATGCCTTAATAATATATACTCAAACATGAAAAATTATATGGGGACTTTTATTCTATGGATCTCTCTCTCCTCTCTCTCTCTCTCTCTCTCTCTCTCTCTCTCGTCTCTCTCTCCTCCTCTCCTCTCTCTCTCTCTCTCTCTCTCTCTCTCTCTCTCTCTCTCTCTCCTCCCACTTAGAAACTTGTTTTGTAGACTCCTTACTAGTCAATATACATGACTCAATACTCATAATATTATTTATAGTTTATACCCTCAACCTAAGTATGAGACAATCAATGAACATTGAGGGAGATGATGAAAACTAAGATAAATAAGTAAAACATTATGGCTCATCTTATAAAAGATATAGAACCTATAGGAATGCATTTAGACAATGTAAAACTCGCACAATTAGTTAGGGTTACCAAGAATGTGAAGGTGTTAGACTAATGAGAGTATAAATTCCAAAAATATGTGGAAGGATAGTATAATTTGGATGAAAACACATCAAAAACCTTAAATCCCTACATAATGGTGCTCCTGAATAGGGAAGTTATCTAACTTGGGTTGCAAACCAAGCCCACACAAGGTGTAGTCTAACTATGCATGCTCATGTACTGATAAAGTTAGAATATATGCCTTAATGTTGTGATCAAGAATGGAAAAATTATTATTAAATTTAATTATACCCCTATATTATATAAAAGGATATTTCTTAGTTTTTCTAATATCAACTAATTTAGTCTCACACATAGGACAATGTTGATCAAGACATGCCACAAGAGAGAGTAGGGCTAGTGAGTAGTCTAAGCAAATATAAACATATAAAAAAATTGTAAATTATATTTATGAGGGTGTCATAGTATTATGGGAACCATATATTCACCCACATATGAATGAAGACCCCAAAGACTAGTCTGGGTCTATGAGACCTAAGCCCTTCTCTCAAGTCTACGACCCTTCCTCCACCCCAATAGTAAGAATAGACCTTCAAGTAATTATAATATAATGTGGTGTATGTTTAAGGATGTTTAAAAACCTATAAAATAATATGGTGAATAATAATGCAAGGAGATATTCCATTTTTGGGTTTTAACCCTTCCCATGAATTCTATTTTCCTAAATAAGTATGTCAAGCTACATCTTCAAGCACTCATATCTTTCACCATATAGGGACCAAGGCCTAGGGATATTAAAAACACTTAATTACCCATATGGAATCACAATTCATAAAATAATGAGAGGGTTTAAGGGACTCAATTTTATGAATGAACTCTAAGAATTTTACATACTCAAGTTACTTAGCAAAAATCTCAAGTGACACCTTCTAGCACTCCTATCTCCACACACACTTTGCATGGGATCATAAGATATTTAGGAGATATGAAGGGGTAAATAGTCTAAAGGTTCATGACAATAAATTTTTGTTTGGAGTTACACACTATATGAAACATCATTTATATGGTGGACCTCTAAAACCATTCTTAAACCTTGGATGGTACCTGATGATAGAATAATGACTTGTAATGCATTTAGATGGAGTAGTTTATCTATGAAATCATCCTAAAGGTCTCCTCAGGTATTTTGAGCACTCAAATGAGCTATTGATTAGAAGGTGCATGGGTTTATGCTATAAATATTAGGCTTGAGAAAGGTAGTTTGAGCCTATAAGCAAGGGAATTGAAAAGGGTTTGCATAGACCATGGGTTTCTTAAGTAAGATAGGGTCTTAAAGTCCTCAAATAACCATATATTAGTCACCTATAAGTTCCTCTACAATTATTTATCCTTGTAGACAAGCTTGGGTGTCTATGTGAGAGATATTATTACATAGACCCAAAAGATAAATGACTTGATAATGCCAATAAAGATACTCTAAGGGCCCTCAAAGGTGATCTTATTGCTAAGGACAATATATAGGTGCCTCATATCTCTAGGTTAAGAGAAAAATTTAGAAAACTTACACTTATGATTATTTATCTAGCATCCTCATTAAGACAATGCCACTTAGCAGATAGATAAAAGAGAAAAATAGATTAAATAACACTTAAAATATGAATGGCAAAGATCATCAGGTTATTTGAGAGGTGTATGTCCACTTAAGGTTGTATATGTGCCATAGCTAGTCATTTTATCTTGAGGACACCTAGAGACTACTTAGAATTCATGATTTTCACCTGAAAGGCAACTTCACATGCTCAAAAGTATAAAAAAATTATGCATGGGAGGTTGATCACTTCAAGGGAAGTGATGGGATCTATCTAAAATAATTTAGTGTAATTGGTTTAGAGGTTTAGGCCCTAACCTCTATGAACCATTTCTAAGAGTGCTAAACACTCTTAAACCTCCCTAAAACCCTAATAAGGACCCAAAAAGAGAGATTTAAGAGGAAAATCATAAAAATTCATGGTAATTGTTGTCTTAAAATTTTTTACCCTAGGATACTCTATGAGGTTCCTATAATTTCATGCAACATGGAATCATTTTTCAAGTTTTGGGTAAACACATAAGCGAGATGAATCTCTAGATTATGAGGGATAGTTCCCTAGATTCATCTTTAAGTGCTTATCACCTAATATAATGATATTCATGGAAAAGGGTTAGGAGTTTGCATGAAATGGAAACTACAATAAAGATGTGATACACCAAGACATATGCCATAGAATATCACACTCCGACTAAGCAACAAGGCTTTCCAAGACCAATTCTATGCATTGAAGGATCCTAACGTAGTGTTTCAATGTGGAGGTAGCATACATAGGATAACCAATAAGATAAATAATATATTAGAATATTTAACATAATAGGGATATTTTCATACTTTAAAAGGATCCTAGTATAATCCATACGCTTCACGACCTGTTAAAATCAAAACTCTTGCTTAAACATGAAGGATAAAGGGAATAAGGGTGACACCATCACTTATCTCCACTATACATCACTCTCATACTTAGAAAAAAATTCCATAACTAAGAATCAGAATTGTATTCAATGTTTAAAGACAAAAAAATTAATGTCATACCATTAGGGCCTTACCATACTAGTTGTGGTCTCCCTTATAATAGCCAAGATGGCTCATACTCATAGAATTTTGAAGAAGAGAGAGAGAAAAGAAGTTGAAAAGGCATAAGGACAAGTGTCAAAAGGTGTAAATAAGTTAAAATTAATGTGGATGATGTGGAAAAGGAGTCATGAAACTGATTTACACATCATTCTATCCCATATAATCCTCTTCTCCAAATGTGGCATAGCAATCTCCTCAATCATTCTCTCTTGTGAAACTGCCTTCGTCATGGGATTTCTTGAACACTCAAAATCAAGTTAAGG